>NCKU01000667.1:0-35855 GCA_003675995.1 Dinothrombium tinctorium | reverse complement strand
GACATAGAAAGTCCAAACCGGTGGCAAACGATAGAAATTATGAAAGTAACAAAAAAAGTCTATCAGGTCAACCCGATTCAAGCTCGTGCGCACGTTAATCCTATGGCCATAGGATTAACGTTGCTACAATAATAAAAATATAAATCGAGAAAAAATGCGATTGAACTTCATTTTGCGTATCTATTTAAAGCACGATAAGATGCAGCATATTTTGACTAGAGTTGTACGTTTTATTTCGTATCATTTTGCGTTTTTATCCTTATTTCTTTTTTTCTGATTCATGATTTTAAATTTATGCCATAATTCATTCTTTTTTGATTACCTTAAAGTTGTCTGCAAAGTTATTTCTCTTCATTCTATTATCTTAAATAAACGTAAAAATCATTTTTGTGAAGCTTAAGTATTCAGTTGAAAATAGGTAGAAAGTATTTTTGAAGAAAATAGGATGACCACGAGATTTGATGAATAATATATTTGAGTGTGAAAAAGAAAAAGAATTCGTATTAAACTTTAAAACGTATTTATCAAGAGAACCGCAAGAAAATATTAAATTTTAAAAAGCTACCGATCAAAGTCTAAATTCAGATCGAAAAGCGCGAACAACGAATGATTTTCGAGTTAGTTTCTTTCGAGCGAAATAAATCTGCTCTCAACGCGTGCGAATTTCTCAAATATTTACATAGATCGCTAATTATGCTATTATTTAGCGTAAGAAGTAATTTAAAAAGATGCTTGTCAAACGCAAAAAGATCGTGAGCCGCTTGAAAATCAGCGTTGAATATTTAAGCTTTTTTTCATGCGTGTTATGCATGGATTAACGTGAAATATAGAAAGCGCTTTAAATGCTGATGCCTACGAATCGAGAGAATGAAGTTCGCAAGAAACAATTTATCTAAAGTCAAAAATGAAGACATTAGCTAAACTCATCACCGTAGTGTTCGCAATCGAAATAAATTAGCTCAATGATGGAATGTGTTTCACTCGCGAAAAAATATTAATTAAGTCGTTCGAGGAATGTCAGCGACGAATTTTGAGCGAAACAGAAAGAGAGAAATGGAAAGAAAGAAAGAAAGCGAAATGAAGCAAAGAATACGAACGAAGGATTTCAAAGATTAATTGATGTACAATATAAAAAATGAAGAAATTATCGATTGCTCAATTTGACGAAAGTCAAAACTTTTGACTGCAAAAATGATTCCAAATCGAAGCGGCAATAAATTACGAATGCAATTTTTTCGCTTTCGCTAATAAAGTATTTTATTTCTGTTTGTGTGTCGAGTAAACGTTCGCTGTTTGAGAGATGCGAATCTGAATCGCGAGAAGAAAAAAAATTTGAAAGTAAAGAAAATGTAACTTTAGACGCGAGCTTTTCGTTTTTAAAAAATTTACGCAGAGAAGAAAAAGCAAGAACTCAGCTTTTTCAGAAAATGGTGTTGAATCGTGTTTTTCATTCACTCGGAATTGTTTTTGTTGAGATTACGAAATCTTGGACCGCAGTTACTATTTGATATATAGTTCAACACAGTTGTTTGCACTGAGAGCGAGCAGAAGTTTTGTCAAGAGTCATGAACTAGAAAAAGGAATTCGCTCATTAAATTTCGTTTGTTTCTTAGTCGCAAATTCTGAGGCTCTAACTACGAAAATATTGCGTTAGGGGTTAATCTGGTATTAGCTGTTCAAAGCCTTTTATCCGACAGATGTCCTGAAGATGTATCTCAAGAGTCGAAATAAATCCGCCTTCTAATCAATATTTCGGGTAACGTGTTGAGATGCTTTGCCTCAATTCGTTCAGCTTTCTTCCAAATTTTGACTTCAAACGCAGAACGCTCTTTACGCTGTTCATTTTTTTTTGTGCGTAAAGAGTTTGCAAAAAAGTTTGCAAACTTAGTTTTCATCAGTGATGCAAAGCAGGATCAATCAATCGAAGTGATTTATTTGCAATGGTAAGTTTATTTCGAACTTTGACCGCATCTTTCTCGCCTTTCAATCAAACTTTTTTATGTTCATTTCGCGCGAAATGCACAATGAATGACAAGCTGTCAGACGCTATTTACGGTAATTGTTCTCTGTGGCTGTCTTTGCGTTCGATTGAAGTCAGTAAACGCTAACAGACACAATGAGCACCTTTCATAAGAGTGAACCAAAGTTGCTAAAAATGCGGCATTCGCGAAACAAAGAAAAGCAGAGGAAGAGAGAAACGCTGAAAACGAATTCATACATGAAATTGTAAATTCAAACAACGTTCGCATTCAGTGATTGCTGTGATGAACACGAATACGACCTAAGCAACATCTTTATTATCAATAATTTTTTTTTGCGCACCGTTGTAAGCCCGAAAATTAAATTTAGGACAATCATATTTTTGGTGCAAATATAGCATTTAAGCTCACGTAGCGGCGAAAAGCAAACGTTCGCTCGCAAAATTTTATCGAGTTTCATCACTCGTTATACATTTTCACTTCGCTTGCTTTCACAAGTTGAAATCAAACTTTTTTTTCTTGGATTTTCACGTTTCTCGCGAAAACTTTATGAAACATTTCGAGCATTTAAAAAATAAGCGAGAAGCGAGACTCGCGAAACATCTAAATATACACATAGAAATGTAATTACGTGTTGTTCGAAACGCATGTTAGATGCAAACTTAATTGAACGTTAAAAAAGTATAGCGAATAAATTCTATTAGATTATTCAATTTGAACATTTGAGAAAATGTAAAAGTGTAAATCGCAATGCATAACTCGCTTTGCACTCGCACTTCGCACGAAGCGCCTCGTAATTAAGTGCAGTTTCAATTTCGCGAATTGCAGTAACAACTCGTAAAAGTTATGCTTTAATTTGTTTTCAGTGAAAATTCTTCTTCGGGTTTTCGCCAAATCTAATTTACATTTTGGCGACAGTTCGCTTAATTCAAGCTTCAAGTTCAGATAACACTCGCTCGATCAGCAATCACGTATTAGTTGAAAGCCACTCTCCGCTCTCCTCTATAGCACTTCTATCTTCGCTCCCACGCGATCGAAACTGCGTTTGATCTCTGATTTATATATAAACATCATTACAATAGGTGAACACTTCTTCTGCAAAGCAAGTCTCACGCCACTCTCGGAATTATCCACAATGGTTTTAATCTAGCCGAGTTTCGGCTCTCTCTTTTAATTAGACGATTAGTCTTTGTTTCAATTTTTACCGCCATTGTTTGCTTTCGTATCGAAAAATCACGGAACGCCTTGTTTCTCGCAAAGATGGTCGCCTCGATCGCAGCAATGAAGCAGTGACAGCATTATTCTTTGTTGATTTAAAACTTTTTTTCGCCCTCATTCCACTTTTTTCTTCTCCTCGTATTCAGCGAATGCACACACACAACTAACACTTGGAAGCTTTTCGATGACCATTCAAAAAAGCTGGCAATTTTCATCGCTCAAGTGATGTTAAAAGTTGTTGCATTGTCAGCTCTCGTCTTCAATAACATCACTTTTGCGAAATCCTAGTTTTAAGATAGTTTCAATGGTAGAGAAGAGTGAGCGAGAGAGATACACTTGCATCACTTATTGCTCTTACCGAACTCTCTCTCTCTCACTATACACTCTCCACTTTCCATATGCAGCTTAACACACACGTTTTAAGTGCATATTAAATGGGCAAAACTTGACTGCTTTCAAGCGTTTTTTATGCTCGTGAGGAAACTCGACAAAAAAGTTCTACTTTCAACGATAAGAACGTCCATTTATTATCGCTCGCACAGTTCTCTTTGTTTCGCGAATGAATTTTTTCTCATTCGTTTTGTTTGTTTCGTGAAAAACGCTTTTTCGCTCATAAATAACGCAAGTGTCCTCTCAGTGCTGCCTTTCAGTCGCGCGAATTCGCTTTCTGCAATTTCTTCGTCTCTCTGTTTTCTTTTCTTTAAAGAAATTAAAAATTTGCTCTCTTCAAGTAAATGCGCTGAAAGTACAAATCAACGACTCTTCTGCACTTCTTCGCTCGTTCTTCGAGTAGAAAAAAAATTAAGAGCGCATTTCGTGATAACTTAAAAGCAAGTGAATCCATATAAGTAATATTTTTTACATTAAAATGCAATTTAAGTGATACGTGAACCGAAACAAAGCAATCAATGTTAATGCGATTTGCGCCACTTTTTTTTGCTCTCTTTCTAAAAACGAATGTTTGGATTTTTAGTTTTGCCTTTCATTATTTCACTGGCGATCAAATTTACTTTGCTTCGTCTTCAGCTCTTTCTCTACATTTGCCTATTACTACATACCGCACAATCAAACGCATGCATTCTCTTAACGACATCGGATTTTAGCTACACTCAGCATCAACTATCGACAATGGACAATTCATTTTAGCCTAACGCTCGACTTTTATTTTAGCGAATCAGAATGCAAGCGAGAGAATAGAAAGGAGTGAACTCGGGTAAGAAAAAATGAAACGAATGCGGTTACATAATGATTTCGCTTGCATTTCGCATTTCGAAAATCCAAAATTGTTGTAACGATTGTCACACTCTGACTTCGGGCGTTTTTCAAAGCAAACTGCAAAGCGAAAGTTTCAAAAAAGAAGAAGTGAACTTATTAAAAATGCTTGTCTTGTAATTTTTGCTCGACTAAATTGAGACAAGTGAAATGTATTGTAGTGAAAGTGAATTCACCAATGAAACAATAAAAGAGAGAAAAGTAAAAACTGATTTTTTCAAAGTAAATATTTAAGTTTGAAATAACAAACGTGTGCTTTTCGAATGCTGATCAACACAATTCAAGTGTAGATCTTTCTCTTCTTGCTTCGACTGCTAGAATCACTTTTCGCTGTACTCATTAATATTTGGATTAACGTCTGAAATGTAAAAAAAAAGAAAAGCTCACGGACGAATTTAGGCAGCAAACAAAGCGAAGAAGTTTTTGATTTCTGTCAAAAAAAAACAAAAAATTTGGACATTCGAAACTCGTTTTCTTATGTAATACGTGCATAAAATGATGTAAAATGATGTATGAAAGTGTACACGCACATCTTTATTTATTATTTGTGCTTTGTCTTCTTCTCTTCGACTCGATACAGAAGATTGAAAAACATTCTTGAATTCAAATTAATCACAAAACCGTTTTCCACAAAGGATGTGAACAAAAAACATTATTTTTCTCGCGAAATGCAACATTCTTACGTTTGAAAATTTGAGATTTATGCTTCTTTTTACCAAAATCTTCTCTTGAATTTAGAAAAAGTTTACTTCTTTTTTTTGCAGCTAGAGTTTCGCTGAAACAAAAAACATCGACCAATGAAGCGAGCTTTATTTAAAGCGTTTTGTCAAACGTTTTAGGTAAATACACGCTTATCATTCAAAGAATTTTTCTCTTTTTCACGTTGAACTTTCTTTCGATTTTATTTTGTCGCATTTCAATTCAAATTGTGGTTTACTAAAACCCTATCGTTACAATTGCTAAAATTATCGCGATGATCATAAGATTTTAGGCAAACACAAAGAAGTTAATGCAATAATTCAATTACATCTGTTCCAATTATTCTGCCATACATTTATCGAACACTCTGCGAATTCTATAAGTTGAGCAGAAAGAAAAGAATGAGTAGATTCAGCTAACATATTTAAGCATTTCGTAGCGTTTTCTTCTTAAATAATTTATCTATGTTTTCAAATGAAAAATTGAATTGCGTTAAAATCAGTTGCGAAAATAAATGGCGTCTATTCTTCTTTGTTAAGAAAATGCTACGATGAAAATGATGATGAAAAGAAGAGAAAACAATTATTCAAGTGAGGCAAGCGAAGGAATTTGAAATGAACTGCCATCAAATGGTAATACGATCAAATAATTGCAATCAAATATCAAAAATTGAGCGTCAAATGAGCATTGCACAGACATTAAAGCAAATTACATATCGATAAAGAAGAAAAATCATTTGACATTATCCACTAATGCCGAAACACCATTTGGAGCATAAAATTCGTTATTCGCTTCTTATTTTTATAGTCCATAGTAAATTTTTAATTTTTAATTTACCGTTGAAAATAAAACTCGCTGTCATTCTGATTTTACTTATCTGTCTGTCTCGCGATTTGATTTTCTATTTTTTTTTAATCTTTATACGAAACAAAACTCAGCTTTACTTTAAACAAACTTGTGAAAAGTTTCCGAAGCTCAAACTAATTGCAATAATACATTCGTATTATCGTCGTAAAGATAAACTCGCATTTGTGCATTCTTCGCTTGACTTGAATTTTCGATGGATAATATAACACATTAATCGAATCATAAATGCGCTATTATCGAAAAAAAAAGATTCACGCTCGTTAAGTTTAATTCACTGCAATGCGCAATTTTTGTTTAAAACATACTTCATTGAAATGTGAAACTTAAAAATTTGTATTTTATATCTTTCAAGTTAACGATCAAAAGTCTATCAAGTTAAACTATTATACCTTGTATATCAATTTGTTATATACATTGAAAGTTAATATAAAGCTTTTCTTTAGCCACAAACTCAATTTCACTACATTTTTAGCATTTCCTCTCTCTCTCTCTCTCTCTCTCTTTTCTGTTTGACACATCGCTTTCTGATCATTGTGAAGTGAATATCCCGTGGCTAGAATAAACACACCTTCAATTGTGTACGTTCATAAGCTGACTGTGACATTTCGCGTATCAATTTTATTCTCCTTTATATTTGCTTTTTATTACTTTTGTACGACTACTACTGTCACAAGAAAGTTAACTTTTCGCAGCGACACACTTCTTTGTTAATTTTCTATTCCAAAGTAGAAACAGCGACGAATACGTTGATAATTTGATCAAATTAATTTTTTCGCTTTTTTTGTGATTCAAAAATTCTCAAATAAACGTCTCTAAATCCAAATAAATTATTCGCGAACAAATCGCCGTATTTTCTTGTATTTCAAAATTTTATTGCGCCATTTGTCACTTGAATAAAACAAACGCTAGAAAACTGTTCGCTTTATATTGTGCTTCGAAGTGCGCGTTGATCTCGATACGACCATCGGACAAATTGTATTGTAATGGTAAGATTACGATTGCTCGTCGCATTTCATTTCTCGATTCGTTTTCGATATTATAAAAATAAAGAGAAATGAACGTTTAATGTTTGCAAAGCAAAATGTCTCTGAATTTTAAAACTTTTTTTTAAACTTTCTGCCTGTTTATACGCATTTTATACTTTCATGCAAAGCAACGAACGCATTATGCAAAAATGAAAAAGTTTACCCACGTTTTGCAAGTGATACGCCTTTCGCTTGTTAAATATGTGTTTCATCTACACTTTAACTTCATTTCTTCACATTTTAATATTTTTTCTTTTCTTTTCTGTTCGCAAAAGCTTCGCTATTTTGAAAATAAACGAAAAAAAAGAAGTGAAATAGGTTAAGCAAACGTGAATCTTAAAAAAAAAGTGAATATAGAAAAGCCTATTCGCTTTTTTCTTTCTTCGCTCTCTTTTCTGTGATATTCTTTCGTTTTCATTTTACAGTCTTACGTTTTGAAAAAATAATCGACTGTTGCATATTGTGTACGTTTATATAGAAAAGTTTTCGTTCGTTTTTCTTTTCTTTTCGCTCTCTTCTTTCTTTTCTTTGATCCACTTCGCTCTCTCTCTCTCAACTTTGCTCCTCTTTCGTCAATAACAATAATAAGTTTGTGAATTTCTTGTTTGTATTTGCATTTCTAGTTTCGAATTTTTATGCATCACTAGCATCCGAAACTTATTTTGCGGTGCTCTCTTACGAAACTCTTTTAAAGACGCTCGCTAACCTTTGCTTTTCTCAGTGGTATACTTTTTAAAGTATTTCCTATGCCTAGCATCATTATGCAAATGCACCCTGACGAGTTATTAACTTAAGACTCTCATTTCACGATTGAAACTTAAAATTCAGAAGTTACTAGAAAAATAGCTGCCAACCTATTTATTATGTAACCATTTTAGCATTTAGCATTCGAGCTTCTAAATGCAACTAAAGTACTCCGCTGTTTTTTTTCACAATAAGCTTTTACTAAAATATGCAAAGAATGGCAATTAAAATAAAGTTTAAAATCCTCTTATTTAAAAAAAGAAGAGCGATTTAAAAGTCACAGCGAAATAAATTTCTGATAGATTTAATAATGAATCTTAATGAGAGACTAATTAAATTCGGAAACTTGCTCATTATAGAAGTTTATAGCTAATAATATCAAAATCGAGTGAAGATTAACTCGTCTTTAAAAGAGTTTTTTGAACATAAAGCAGTTCTAAATGTTTGAAACATTGATGATAATTTTGCCACCGATAATGTTTTATGAGTTGAGCTGGTTATTATGGTGCTATAATTTAAATTAAAATACGAATATTTTAATTCATTTATGTTCGAAAGCAGAACCAAAAATGTTGCTGTTAATCTTGTTTGTTCTTTAAAGTAAATAAAATTTTGATTACTTTAATTAGATAACTCATACGTATCCATGGTGAAAAGTCGGCAAATAAACTTCAAATAACTTGATTAGATTGAGGAAGCAAGGGATTCAATATTTTTTTGGACTATTGCCGTTTTAATTTATCAAAGCTATACTTAATATTCAAGCAAAGACATCTTATTATACACAAACGGTGCAATTCTATATTTTCCAAGTAATCAAAGACTGCTGTGAAAGTAGAATTACTCTCACAGGCATCGGTGATTTAGTTGTTGATGTATTTCACCGAAATGAATTGCATCTCATAATGGACAGACCGACAAAATCAAGTGGTCATTAAACTAAAAAAATGGCTGTTTCATTCGTATAAATCGTTTGAGGACATCAATAATTCATAAAGTTATTTTTCTTTAATAAGTTAATGTCTTAATTTTACGAGTTAAACTGTAGTAAAACCTTCTCATCGATTAAGAAATTTATGATCATTTCGAAACTTGTAAATTTAAGTTTGAAATGATTGATGATTAATTTTTAAAGTTGCGATTTTTGCAGAAATGGAACCACTTAAAAAATTTCATCGACACGAGCAGTCGAAGAAACGAATTTTATTATTTGCTAAGCCCATCGAATCGATTTAAGTGAAGCATAACTTCAGCTTGGTTCCATTTCACTGGTCGAACATCTTAAAAGGTCATTTACTAAGCAGTGATTTAAAAAAGTGAAGCAACTTCGATTCTTTTTTGAAGTTTGATCTTCAAGAAAGTAAATAACACGAAAGTCGTTTCGTTAACAAATCGCGAGCGTAAAACGTAAACATTTACGCTCGATTCTAATGCGATGCAGTGCATAAAAAGCATTACTACGGTCACATCTGTGCAGATCGAGCAATTATACTACGAAGATATTCGCTATATTTGCCTAATAGGCTTCAATTAAAGTGAGCTTGGAAATTCTTTCTTCTTATTCTGACCATAGAAACTGATTGAGTCGTATACTCGAATCAAAGCAGCATTAAGAAAAGAACGAGCTTACTCGTCTGCTCTTGTTCTTTATTAGATAAGAAAGTTTTCTTTTATATTGATCACTCTGTTTATGTGTTCAAATTCAAATACTTCGTATTGACGAAAGGGAGCGAAAAAGAAAAATGAGAATGACTTTTCTCTGTTTGACCGATAGAACATTTATTCACTTCGTTTATTCGTGTTTTGGGCGGATTCTTAACTGCTCAAGCTTTTGTAAATTTGCATAATATACTACTTTGCCTTTCATTTTTCTAGAACTTTAATATTACTACTTTTTCAATAGCGTTATTCAAAATAATTCGCTGAATTCTTTGCTTCAGTTAATACAAGAAAACATTACTTTTATTACTTTTCGAATATCTTTAAAGAAAAATTTTAAAAAAATAATTCAAAATTCAGCGAAACTAAAATATAATAAAACAACTCGGGCAAGGCATCAAACAATTGATTATTATGATAGGCTGCGATCGGATATTTTCTTTACTTTCTCGATAAGCTGCTAAAAGGATGAAATGAAATGACGTATCAAGTTTTCGAAAATTTATTGCATTTATCTTTCAAAAGTTTTTTTTGTCTGAGAATGAAAATATAGGTACACACACACACACACACATACACGCACACACTTTTCAATACTTTTAAAAACTGTCGTTTAAGTATTTAGTTTAATGTAATGTCACAACGATAAGCAAAAAACTTTTTACATTTTAACTGAATTTAATTTTTTTTTTTTGCTGAATTATTAATGTATGTAATGACTTTTATATCAACTTTCATACGGTGATAATATTTGATCAAAGTTTACTGTTAAAAATAAAACAAAGTGAGAAAAAAAGTTGATCCCATTAAAAGAAAAGCTAATCAGTAGTGAAATCCAACAGCTATGCGATTTTCTATCTCTGATATAATAGAAAG
The DNA here is from genome assembly GCA_003675995.1 of Dinothrombium tinctorium. Classification (NCBI taxonomy): domain Eukaryota; kingdom Metazoa; phylum Arthropoda; class Arachnida; order Trombidiformes; family Trombidiidae; genus Dinothrombium; species Dinothrombium tinctorium. The sequence goes on along the minus strand of NCKU01000667.1, from coordinate 25,516 downwards.
AAACCTTTGTGGAATTAACTCAGCGTAATAAGTTTTTTAAGAGACTTTTTTCAATCTAGCTTAAATATTTAATTCCTACTTAATTTTAAAAAACATTATACACTGATATACATCGTCATGCATTGATATTTTTAAGTAAAATCAACCAAAGATTTTGATAGAAAGCGGGTGATTAAATCGGAATTAATGGCTTACTCAAATTTTAAAATCTCTTTCTTTTTCCACAATAAATATAAAAAGTTTAACACCAAATAAGCGTATTGAACTGATACGCGATTGCTTGTTTCAACTAAGTGGTCAATATTTCGAATTTAAACACATCTTCATACATCATTACGTTTAAGACAAATTTGTTTTTCTTTATTCTGTAAAACGAGAAATAATTTCTACGTCTTAAAATGCGGCGTTTTTGTCGGCAAAAAAAAAATTTAAGAAGCTTCGTGATATTATAGCTGCATTAAAATTTAATTTATAACTTTTTAAAATAAGGAAAAAGTTGCTGAGATGATGTGTACTTTTTCTCAAAGTCGGTTTCAAAGGAACAAATTTTTTTACTCGTCTTTTCGCTTCTGCTAATAGAGAGGAAAAATATCAATATAGCCATTAAGATTGCTTAAGAAGCAAATGTTTACGGAACTAGAAGATTAAACATTTAAAAAAAATTCGACTCTTTCGATCGTTTCATCGATAAAATGAGAAATTCTTTTTTTCCGATTCAGTGCTTAGATACACTCGAATCTCGAGATTTTTGAAAATTAAACTCAATATTTTAGAATTTTACATTAGGTTTTCATTTACTAATGAAGAAATGTATAAGAAAATTTTATTATTAAATTACACCTTAAAAAAATTAAAGTTATTAAGCGAAATCTTCATTGAGGAATTTTATTTAGTATTTAGCATATTCGTATGAGTTTTATTCCATGTTATTACAATAGAATAGATTTATTAAGAAATGGTTTATCCAACAGTGCGAATATATACTGTTAGACACACCTTTTCTCAATAAATCTATTCAATTGTAGATAGAAAAGAGACAAACCTTGATTAACTTTTCAACATTATTTTGCTAGTAGAATGGTTAATTTCATGAAAAACTCTGGGGTTTTGAATATGAGGTGAATTTGAAGATCGAATTTCTTTATTTGGAATAACTTTTTTCTGTTTATTACTATTTTATAGTGAATAAAAATTCAAATTTTAACATACAAAAAATTTACTTTTTTTCTTTTATAAAATAAACATTTTTTGGATGTAGAATTTAAATGTTTGTTCACAATAAAATAATAATAAACAGTCCAAATAAAAAATTCGATTTTCAAATTCACTTTATATTTGAAAACCGCGACTTTTCCATGAAATTAACCATTCTACTTGCAAAATAATGCTAAAAATTAATAATGGATTATCTCTTTTCTATCTACAAATGTAATAACATAAAATAAAACTAATATATGGCTGAATAGAAATTTTTCAACGAATAAACGGCTTTTAAACTCTTATTTTGTCAAAATATGACTGAAAAAGAGATTTTGTATATTTATTTACTATATTCGGATTGAAGCAACAATGGTTTCCATAAGATAAAAAATTTTGCGTTTCCATAAAAATCAGATTCCTGAATAGAATATTGGTCATTGCAAATATTTTTAATATCCTCAGCTTTTCTTCGCTGACTTGTGCTTAAACACGCGCTTCATATTACTTTGTGTCCGACGAACAAGTTAAATTTTACAAATAAAATAAAATAGAAAAAATCTTTTCTAAGTTTGAATTGAAGGATTGAAAATGAAATAATTCGATGAAACAATTCTAGTTCTCTTTGAATTCAGCAACTTTTTGTTGTTCTAACTCGATCTAAATTTCAAAGAACGAACGAAAAAAAAATTATTTTACATAAATTACTCTTTGTAATTTTATTCTAAAACTGTTAAAATTTTTTGCTCGCTCACAATTAATCGCTTACAATGTCATTAATCACAAGTTTTCATTCATTTGAAAAACATTTGTTATTCGCTGTGATCAAATGCATATTAAAGCGAAGAAATATGATTGAAAGATTTAGAGTTAATGCAAGTGAAAAAGAAAATTCAATTCAACCTCCTTTTCGTCTTTATTATGTAAGAATGGCTTATTCTCTATTCAAGCTTTAAGTTTGTTTGAATGTAGCTTGCATTCATTTAATTCAAACAAGCAGCAAACAATAGTGTTTCAATGCAAATAACTTTACTTCTTTGTCGATTTTCACTTCAATTTAATATAAAATACGCGAGAAAAAAAACGACTTGATTAATCGTAGAGTTAATTATTTAAAAAAAAGTGAATTCAGCAATTGTAGAACTTTCGCAATTCGTTTATAAAAGCTACTAAGTTTGCTAAAGCAACTGCTAATAAAATAAAGTTTTGCATTGCTGCGAGAATTTAAATTAACTAAATGCTTGATTACTTTCGATTTAAAAAGCAAATTTTTGCTTTTCAATAGTGAAACACTAAATTAAATTAATTAGCGTAATAATTTATTGAAGAAAAAAGTGAATGGAAGCTTTGTTAAAAACATGTGTGTAAAAAACAATTAAGAAATAAATGCATTTAGTGATATTGCTTTTACGGAAATGATGAGGAACTTACGAATAGCAATTAAATACAAAATTAGTGCTGCTAATTTTTTTACAAATTGAAAACAGACGCTTTCACTGCATTTGTTTTCGAAAAACGTTCGACATATTTAACGCAAAATATATGCTTCTCGTACGAGTTAATTATTATCGTCACTTTATTAAACGGCAACCATCATTATGAGCATTAAATTCTTGATCAATTTGCTGCTGCTCTACAGAGAGGCTGTTAGAAATGAAAAAGCCAAAAATTCAATATTCAAATTCTTTTTCGCAGTAAAAAAAAAATGCTCAAAAAACGATACCTTTGAGATGTTTTTAGTTTTAATTTACTTGCTATGCTTAAATTGTTTACGGTGTTTCGAACGCGAATAAGAAGAATAAAAGCTGTGTTATTTAATTACCGTTTATCGTGATTATTTGTAGAGCCAACTTCACTTTAATTCTATGTTTGCACAATTCATTAGATTCTGTGTTTGTGTTTGGTTGCATAAAAATGGAAAAATTGCTTAAAAAATGAATTTTATGTAATTGTTTTGCGATCGATTTTATTTTGATTTAAAAAACTCAATTTCACAGCTTTTTATAGCTTTGTCGTCGTCTTAAAAGCGAAGTATTTATACAAAATGTGTGCGAAAATCAGTTTTCACGTCGACACACAGAGACAAAACGCAATTTTTGAATTATGTATTTGGCGATAAATGCAAAAATTAAACATTAGCGCGGAGAAAAAACACGAGAATACAAACTTCGTATTATTATACACTGCATTTGACAGCAGTGATCAAAATCGATTACGATCAAGCATCTGATTTTCAGTGAGCAAAGCAACTTTCACTGTTTTTTTTTCTGCATAGAAATACGCGATAAAGAAAACGAGTTTAATACGAAGCATAATAGTTTGAAAATTTTCTTTCTTATCACATCACACGAAATCTTTTTTGCTATATTTGAATAGGAGCCATTCGTACAATAACTCACACATTCGTTTATTGATTTTCATACTCAGGTTTCGAAAAAAAGGAAGAATTGTGAGAATTGCAATTGAAAAATAAAAAAGGAGGAAGAAGAAGAAGAAAACAAGGCGAAAAGAGGAGCAGAGTAGAAATGAATCGAAATAAGGCAGAACTGTTTGTCGATACTGATTTGAACTATGTTCCTTTCATCGAAACGCCGGACGCTTACGGCGCGAATAAAGCGGATATTAATTATTTCGAAAATGAAGACACTCAAACTTGTCTGGTCGCGTACGTAGATGAGAGCGGAGGCATTTACAATCCGCACGTGAATTGCACTTCGAGCAAGTCATCGTCCACTGAGAGCGACGTGTACAGTTGCACGCGTTTATTGGACAACAATTGTTCGGACAATCATGTCGCAGTGACCGATGCGACCACGAACGCGACAATTGCCGAAATGGCATTGAAACTCGGACATTCGTTAAGCCAGGATTACGATGCAAGAATGGCATTGAACAATGCAGACTGCGACTACGACGTGTGGACAAAAATACAAAACTCAATGACAAACAGTCTAAGAAGAAACTATTTGAAAAAGACTCAATGCGAAAAAAAGCGAGGATTTATTTCGCGATGCTTGCGCGGCATTACAAACAATAAATTGTCGCAATTGTTACTTTTGACAATAGTTGTCTGTGCCTTTGTTATACTTGTAATTGCAGTATTAACCGTAAAAAGTTATCATTTCTCGCGTATTGTGAAAAGTGATGCGAACGATGATGCGAGCGATCAATACACAAACAACAACCGAGAAGAAGAGTGGTGGAAAAGTGGAATATTTTACGAAATATTTACCGCTTCGTTTAAAGACACAAACAGTGACGGTTTCGGCGATATCGACGGAATCAAACAAAAGCTTCCGTACCTGAAAGAGCTCGGTGTGAACGTACTGCGCTTGAATTCGATATTCAGCGCTCTCGATTACCCGTATCAATATGAGCATGTAATCGATTTCGTGAACGTCGATCCTCATATCGGCACTTTAAATTCGTTTAAATCTCTAGTGAGAGAAATACACAAGCAAGGCATGTACATTGTGCTCGACATAAATCCAACCGTGACCAGTGACCAGCATCCGTGGGCAGCTCATTGGCTTCTCAACAGCACTGGCAAATATCGCTATTTTTTCGTCGACAACAAGCATGTGAGTGAATTGATGAAAAATCTGTTCTTCTATTGCTTTATTGTTTACACCATTCTTATTTTCGGCGAACTCAGCGAGAGCAGATTAATCTTCGTTTCTTTTGCAAAAGTTGTCTTAATTTCGTATGTCTTTTTTGGCATACTTTTTCTCTGCACTCGACTCAACGCAAATATATCGAATCGCACAAGAGCTGTTGTTTCGCTGCACCGATCTCTTAACGAATCACGGCGAGAAGCGAGAAAAAAAAAGTTCGCCTGTCATACTTATCGAAAGTGATTCTATTCACTTGATCAGATGGGAGAGATTTTTTTGCGTAATTTTGTATTTCTGTCATAAAAAAGTGGACAATTCATTTTTTTTTTGCTCGTTTTGTGAGCCAATTCGACCGTTGAATTGAACTCATTTTTAAACTAGCAGCAGAACCAAAACCATAAGAGAGCCGCGGGTACAAACTTATTTCAGTCTTTACAACTATATAAACATTTATTGCGATATTCTTATTTCATCTGATTTATAACTTTGGCAAGCGTCGAGAAATACTACAATGCAAACAAATGGACTTGTTAACTATGCGCTGAGTATATGTACTACTTAATAAAATGAAATTATTATATTTGAAGATTAAAGAACTCGAAAAAAATGGTTTTATTTTCTGCCTTTATGTTGCTTGAAAAATTATATTCATAAGTCTGTCGTACTCACTTAATAATTCAGTGAATAATTTCTTTTCTTTTTTGCCTACAAACCAAAACTTCTTATTTTAGTAATCAAATTTTTTGTTTCGTGTTAAGCGAAACAACACCGACAAGAGATAGCTTTTTGCTTGCAAGTAGTGTTCAAGATTGTTAATTAATTTAATCTACTGAGACAAAAAAGTATTTGGATTAGTTAAGGCGATTGTAAGTGAGTTGCAATGCAAGAAATTAATTTTTAATGCTAATAATTTGAGAAATTAAAAATTAATTATCCATGAAGAAGCTGATTAAATGCAGATTCACAAAACTATTCCAGAACCTGGAAAATGTTGAAGCAAAATTAAGATACTTCGTGACCAGAATCACGTTCGGCTGTTATTTTTTGATTTTTATCTGCACACATTAACGTTACTTTAGCCATTTATTTCGACTTATTATAGACTGTTTTTGAAATGTTTCATTTAATGGCATAATTATAAAATCTGGCCATAAAACACGCGAACAAGTTGCGCTTAACTCACCAATATCAAAAGGTAATAATTATTTATTTTTGTTACATTACATGCTTATCATTTACATTGCCAATTTTCTTGCATTAGTATGTAAATCTTAACTGCGCCGTAATTTATTTGGTTAATTAAATTGCCCGCTGATCCTTTGATACAAAATGTTTGTGTTGAACAAAGAGGATTTTGAGTAAAACTAATTTTGCTAAGCTTAAAGTTCAACAACTTAAAGGTAGCTTAGAATATTTAATTTAAACTTTCAGACAGCGTTGATTTTTTTCACAAAAATTTACTATTAATTAAACGAAATCATAAGGCGAAGTTAAAGAATGCAATTAACGTTTTTAAACGATAAGAACGAAGAAAATTGATGATTTCACTTTTGATTAGAAGTGTTCAAAGCATAACCTATTCTCGAAAACGAAATTAAATTTATTCTTCGCTTGAATTGTCGTTAAAAATAGCGTAATAAAGCTTGATTGATTGAGTCGTATTGTGATCGATTTGATTGATAATTATAAAAATAATCGAGTGAATAAAAGCGCATTCAAGACGCAGTTCAATAAGTTTTCATTTCAAGAAGAGGCGTCATATACGCGTGTACATCCGAAAACAATAAAAGATGAAATATTCGGCGAAAGTTTTTTTTTAATTTTATCGGAATGTAAAATTAAAGGCGAGAAAGGGCTGAATATGTGACGAGAATAAGAAGTGTCAGATTAAATGCCATCTGAAAATTGAATCTCGTTTCGATTCTTAACTCGTCTTTCGCTCTCTCTCTCTTTCTCTCTTTCTCTATGTATGTATACGTAAAATATATAAACGTTATACTTCGAATAGTGTGTTTTGTAATATTTGAGGAGCGAGTTAACTCAAAGCTGCCTCTCGAGAGAAAGATTTTATGTGAACGACGCATTTCACTAGTTTCACTATCGAAATCGTCGTACTCGTTTCAATTAATTACTAGCGCACACTAAAAAGCATTCGCGAGAACACATTTTGCATGGAAATTATATTTTCAATAGTTTTTACATTTGCAAAAGTGAAAAAACGAACGAAACTCATTTTGGAAAAGCGCTGAAAATATTCTAAATTTGAACTCGAAGATTGTAAGTCGTTGACAAGCAGCGATTTATTTTCACAAAATTTTCATTTTGAAAATTTTTTTCGCTAAAGTGAAAAACAAAAATTGCGACAAAACAATTTGTGCGCACTGTTCGCTTTTATCATTTAGCATTTATATTCTTTATAACAATTCTTTCACGGATTTCTCGTCTATAGATTACAGCAGAAAGTACTTCGAGTACAGCGGTCGACAGGAAAACGAGCGAAATGGAGGAAACTCATCTCTCATTTGGTGGACATTTGTACTTGAATTGGTCCCATGCATCTGTGGTTCGTAATATGCTTGAATGCATGCGTTTTTGGGTGAGGACAGGAATCGACGGATTTTTTCTTCGCAACTTAGAGCAGATCAAAATTGATGACCAGTTTCCGGAAGCTTTATTTCAAATACTAGACAATATCAGAGATGTATTGAACGATCAAATCGCGAATAATGTCGCGAGTGAAAAGAGTTATAGAAGCGGGAGAAAGCGTATTCTGATCGCTTCTCGTCGTTCGCTGCAATCGCTTTCGCAGAGGATTCAAATGCAATTGACAACGAAATACTTTACAACAAACAAAAACAAATCGAAGAATGTCGCAAGGAACGGTTCGCAACTATTTGAGGACCACTCATCCGAAAATGATCACTACAACAACAAAGACGTGTTCAGGTGCTGTGCGCGCTTGTAATTCAATCGATTTGCAAGATTTTGAATCTCATTTTGGAAATTTATGCGAGAAAACAAAGAAAGAATCGAAGCAGCATTTCTCTTGTTTTTGCTCGTATTAAAATTTAAACAAAAAATTTTTTCACATCTCTCAATATTATTGTTAACTTTTAAAACTGTAAACTAGCGAAAATTGTAATAGCGGCGAGCGTTGTGATAGTTTCGCGTGTTTCTATAAGCACGATTTTGCACGAATAAGTTTTTGTATCGCAAATTAGCAAACATTACGCTACACAGAATTTGGCTAATTTAACGGTTCAAACAATGTTTTTTCTCGAAGCCAAACTTTTGCGCGCTGTTAATTAGCGCTACTTTTTTATTTGAAAGTTAATGGTTAAAGCTTTTCTAACAAGCTTTCAGACATCAAATTACTTTCTCGCAGTTTTCAAACTATACTTAACACATTTGAGAAGAAGAAGGAGCGTTTTAATTGCTTTTTTTCTTTTCTTTGCTATCAACAGTCATTTCGATCTCGTCGATACTTTGCTCGAAATTAATCTAAACAAAACCGAAAATATTCGCGAGCAAGTTAATTCGGTTTTTCTCAACAATCACAACAGCGATTTTTGGGTTCTTTGGTCGGTTGGCACTTCGACAACCTCAAGACTTGCATCGAGAATCGGCAGCGACTACATCGCCGCAGCTGCGTTTTTACTCACTATGTTACCAGGCTCTATAAATATACTTTATGGCGATGAAATCGGGTTAAAAGACTCTGTTGACCCTGTCACCAATAAGGTATTACTCTTGCTGCTTTGAAAAAAAAATTAATTTTTACTCTTTGCTTTCTTTGTGACAATTTTCCGCTTAATTCTATAGCGATAGTGTTTATCATTAGTTTCAAGAGAAATGTTTTCATTTGATTTCTAAGTAATTAATGAATTTTTTTGTCAGGAATATCGCGGCGGTCAACTGTGTCCAATGCCCTGGTCACCAGCTCCGAATGCAGAGTTTTCAACAGAGAATTCAACTTTATGGATGCCATTAAATTCTAATTTTGTAAAGAATAACGTTAAACGGCAATCGGAATCGGTTTCGCGTATGCATCAATTAATTCACTTTCGACGAAACAATTTCATTGTGAAATCAATCAAAAAACATGGAAACTACCTTTTTCATTACATAAACGACGGTGAAATAGTTTTAGAGCGATACTTTTCGAACGCAACTAATGACGGCAGCGTAACTCGCGAACGATTTGTGCTTTTCGCTAATTTAGGAAATGAAGTGAACGTAAAAAGTTTTTTGGCCAAGTTTCATTTCGCAAACATCGAAATAGCCTCGAATCCAAATAGATTAACACAGTTTTTCTATATTGGCTCATTAAGACTCGATCCGGGCGAAGCCATCATTGCTCGACTTGTTTAACCGATTTTGCCTCATTCATACCCCGAAATTAATAACCGCAGTTAAGGAAGCGATCGACGAAATGGCTCACCCATGGTAATGAGACAGCAATACTCAACAAACACTAACATATAATACAATTCAGCAATATAGCAATTCACGCTGCTCGCAGTAACACCATTTGCGATCGAAAATCGATTTTCAAATTTTGGGCACAAAACTCTTTAAAAATTCATATTTTTCGTTTGTTTGTATTCTCATTCTCTGGCGCTACGTTTCGCTCATTTTTCCCCTAATTATGATCGCTCCTGTCTTTTTAATGATAGAAATATTAATTAGCAATAAATTACTTCCTTTACCTTTCACTTGCGGTTTTCCATCATTTAAATCATGCGATTACTACCTTCAAACATAATTAACTTTAACATCTTTTCACGTTTACGACTTATTGTTTTGCTCTTTTATCTTTGCATTTCCATTATTTTTTTTAATGAAAAAGTGGAAAAACTATTTTGTAAAAGGCTACTTTTTTGTGTTTTAAATTCACTGTTTCCCAGTTAATTCGCGTTTTTTATGAAAATTTTTTACTAATTGCTTCTACGAATAAGTTTAAGCGAAAATGATTCAAGAAATGTGCCACAGCAGGTATTCACATCTAAAATTAAAAAAAAATTAATTAAAAAATTTTGGAAGATGGATCTCGAAATTGGCCTTTTTTGATCAAGTTAAGTTTAAATTTGAGCGTGGTCACTTTCATTTACAAGAATAATTCAAAAATTTTATCTTCAACTTATAGTTTCCAACTTCAAAGGTAATTTCGGAAATGTGAAACATTTCCTCTTGACAATTTAATCACCTTTAACGATTTACAAATTTAATCGTGTAGATTAAATGTTCGTTTTCGCGTCACTTTTGTTGGCAATGTGAAAACAATGATTAGTGTTGATTGCGTGCGTTTTTTAAAAGCAGCGTCAATTTAAAGCGTACTGCAGCATAATTTTGCTCTTTATTTCCTACTCGATGCATTTTTTTTTAATTCATCATTAACTTTGAATGTTTCTCTTTTTTAATTAAAACTTTGTTAAGGAATGCGTATGGAATTAAATAAGAAAATGAGTTTTGCGCGCATTGCTTCTTTATAAGTTCACTTTCACTGTGAAATTCACAAATTTAATGATGCAATAAGTACGAGTATTAGTACGATAATGTCGTTAATATAACATATTTTTTGCAATTGACACATTATATCTAAAATGAGTGATTAGATGAATTGGTTTGCATTTCAAAGTTAAGGAAATTAATTAATGTATATCAATTGTTTCAATTAAGTCAGTGAATCAAGTAAAAAAAATGGAACATCTTTGAAAAACGATTTAACTCAAAAATAACAGAAATAAACGAGAATAAGCAAATTTCATTTAATTTTAGCATTTATTTTCTTATATTTTCAAGTGTTTCTAAATGCCTGTTTGTACCATTTTTTGTGTTAAAAATGTTTGAAACTAATTCATCTCTATGCGGTCATTTATGTTTTGGAGAAAAATTTCTCTAAACAAAATAAGAATTCGCTTTGATATTTCATTCAGCAAAATAGTTTTCCATAAAATTTTAAAAATTATAAATTAAACTTTCATTTTTTAAAATTCATGATTATTCGTGAATAATTTTCACATTCAAAAAGGAAATAATTTTAGCGTATTGATAAACTGCATTTATGATAAAACTCATTCATATAAAGTAAAAAATTTAATTTTCATTTAGATAAATTTAGTCATAAATTTATTATCTTTATCATTTTAAAAAGGGTATTACTTACTAGAACACTTTTTACTTAATATTATGTCAATTTTCATTATGGTTCTTCAATCAAACTTATAAAAAAATCATAAAACCTTGAGCAAAATTATTTATTTTTCGAATTAATTCATATTATCTGTAATTTAAACGAACATTTTCGCTTCCTTACTTTACTTTTATGTCTTCTCTTATTACCTTTCTTTTATTTATAACAAAATTTAATTCAAAATTTAAAAAATTTCAACTGGGAGAGAAATTTTTAAGAATCACGAAATGTAGCCAAGTTCGCATTCATCATAATTTTTTCGAGGAATTGTGAATAAAAATTCTACTTAAAAATTTTTTATTTGTGAAATTTTTGAGAGAAATAAAAAAATATCTACGCGACTTGAATTTCAAAAGTAGAAAATACAACACGATAAGACAATGCAAGAATTTTTCGCTTTCATTTATTTTTACCTAAGATGTACGCTCTGTTCACTTGAAAAGAAAGGTTTTTTCATGCCTTAACATTACTTTATGTTTATTTTTAAATGAACAGAGTGTGCTACTGGAGACAGAAAAAAGTTTCTCACAGCGAAAAACGCACTCTACAGCAATTCACTAAGCTTAACGCAAATCGTGCATTATTTTAACTTATTTTTATGATAATATTCTAATTCAACATTACAATAAATGTGTAAACAAGATAATAATGGAACTCACTTACATTTACATCTGTCTTGACGATTTGAGTCACTATTTTCGACCATTTACAATTTTTCGTTTCATGGTTTTCTCTATTTGCCACGTTTAAACCATTTTTTACAGCAAGACACTGACATTAGCGAATTATATTAACTATAAATTCATTATTCACATATATTTCGATGGATTTATTTTTCGTCGTATGCGAGCACTGAAATATTAACACAAAAATAAATTAAACAGCGTTTTGAAGGCATGTTTTTGTTTAAATAAATCAAAATCAAGCATGTCCGATGTGATGTTTAGTGCAATGCAATGAAGTGTTCTTTAAGTTGTAAGAAACTTTTTTCTGTCTCCGGTAGTGCATAGAAATTCATTTAACAATAAAATTGAATTTCTCTCTGCTAATAAGTCATTTAATAGTTTTTGAGTGAGAGTTCAGAAGACTTTTTTTTACTAAGAAAAAATTCTCTCTCGAATTCAAATGTTCATAATTTGAAGAAAAGAAGTCTGAATTTGAAGTAAAATAAAAATTTTATGCAAATAAATGTAATTTTTCAAATGAAATGTAAGTAAAACTAACAATCAACTCAAACTTAATAAAAACTCTTTCATCTTTTGTTTTTTTTCAGTGAAACTTAAAACTTAAATTTTTGTTGCTCCAAATAATTAGGAGACTGCTTAATAAAAACTGTTTCAGTTTCAGACTGCAGAGCAAATTCGAAATTATTATTCAAATAGAATTATTTAAAACAAATTCATGTGTGCTATTTTAAAAGGCGCTGCGACAGTATTAAACCTTTCCATGGTTTAAGCTTTAATTTATAGTTAACTCAGATATCAGTGTAAAACATAATGTTGAGATTATTTTTAAATAGGCAGCGTATCAAAACCTGTTTCGTTCTTGTGAAATGTCTCTTCTACATTCAGAGACAGATTGTTTTGCATCTGAACTTGCAATCGACACTGATATCGCACATTTTAAATGCAAAATTCAGATAAGAGCTAAGGGAAAATATGCAAAATTATTTTATTTACTTTTGCAATTGAATTCGCTATTCATATTTAATATGGTAGAGGACGGCCGCGAGATTCAATAAGCATTTGTAAACATTGAACTTACCAAAATCACGGACTATCTCAATCACTTCAATTCCCACATGATAAGGCAGAACAAATTTAAATCTTCTCTTTATGTCTATAACAGGCATTTTCAAAATGCTTTGCTTGAATTGAAATAAATAGTTGAATTTCTATCTTTTCCCTTAGCTCTAATCTGAATTTTGCATTTAAAACGTGCGATATCAGTGTCGATTGCAGGATTAGATGCAAAACATTCTGTCTTTGACTGTACATACAGTTTCGGGAAAAATATTTGTCCTAACGATAATTGATGAGAGGAGCAGGCTAAGAATGCGTTTCTTATTTTAAAATAAAACTTTTTTTTATAAATAACATCAAAAGCGATGAATGTTTAACATGCAAATAATTTCTTAACTTATCATTGATGACATTGAAAAAACGATGAGATTGAATGAAAAGGGTTGACGATTGCTCAGAACTGTCGTTTAACCAACAGACGATAACTCGAGAACTATTTTTACAAAATAAAAAAAGTCACACGGAAATCACTTATTATTCGCACACGGTAATTCCACATTTATTTTGTTTGGAAAAAATAAAACGAAATTGTAAATTTTTTATAAACGAAATGAACATTTCATTTGCGTTGAATTCAACTGTTTTCAATCGCTTTAAGTGTATTAAGAAAGCAAGAAAAACTGTGTTCAATTTGCTGATCAACTTTCGAATGGCGAGCAAACAATTTGCATAGCGGCAATGCATTTTCTGAGGCAATAATGAATCTGTTGAGTTAAGGTTCTTCACTACCTGTCCAAAGAAACAAAGTTAGAATAATAATGAGGTCTTTGTTTTTGCTTCCAATATTTTAAAAATTATTTATTTAAGAATCCTTTCTTACTTCTTTTTGTTCGAAACACAAAGGCAATTTGATTAACTTGTAATGAAATCGTGACATGAAAAATTGTAAAACTATTATTCGCTCACTTAAATACATATTTTGCTAGTCACCTTTGTTTAAATATACTGAAAGCTGTTTGTTTAAACAAAATTGATAACTGTGCTTGATTTTACTTTGAAATGCTTTTAATTTTGTCGCGCACTTTGGTAAAAGTTGATGCATTTTAGAGTGATAAGATATTAAACGATTGATCCTGGACAAACATTCTTTCCGAAACTGTACATTTTTTCACTGTGAAATTCTCAAAACAATTTTTTCTGGAGTTTTAATATCATTGCATCATTGGAAAAATATGTCTACTGATGGATGTTAATCACAAATAGTTGCAAAAATCAACTCAGTCATTTAAATTTCAAAAAGTCTTAATTTAAATCTAAAAATCTTTTAAGTCAACTAATTTATCCTGCCGGAGTACTTGTTGTTCTATTTTAAGTCACTATGTTTACTGTTTAATAGATTATCTTAATCTCAATGACTTTTTTGGTGACCAAAACATATGGACATCTCTAAAGTTCAGCCTCTATTTCTAAAATTATTGCAAAATCATTTTTCCAACTATTATAATTGTTCAGTATTACTCGATAAAGCTTTTTCAAAATAAAAAATATTTAATTGTTAAAGTAAATAAAACAGTTTTTTGTGAATAAACGGTACTGGGCATAAAATTAGATTCGATTTGCAACACTCTTACGAATCGATAAGCGCGCTAAAAGAATAAAGTAAATGGTTTTCGTTGTCGTTCTTGTAACAAATGTAGCCTCATTTAACAAATAGCGGGTAAATTTTGCACTTTACTGTAATTAACGAGCGATTCAGTTTCATGCAATAATTGCATCTAAACTGCTTTTTTTCGCTTCATAAATAAAGCTGTTAAAGCAGTTAAACATAGCGTGAAATATATCGAAACAAAGGCGTCCATATCGACATAATTTCGCTGCAAGATTTCTGCTATCAGTTTATTTCTCTTCATGAAAAATAATAAAATAATTGCCAAAGGAGAGCAAAAAAATGCGTTACTCATATAAAAAGTTTTGTAATTTACATTGTTTTTAGCTTTTCAATATGAATAAAGTCCAATTCAAATTTTGATTTTTTTTTTCTTTAGAAAGTTTGCTTTAGAAATAGCGAAATTCAAATAAAAGAATTTTGAGAGTTGAAAAAATATTTTAGTTTGCTTATTTCCCTCAAATTTACACTCATAATTTATGCTAGATTCATGTGTGAAAATAACAAAAAAAATTGTACTGCATACATAATACAAAATTTTCACTAGACTTTTACTTTTTGTCAACACATGAGGGTAAATAAAGCAAAGTGAAAATGCAACGTATAAGATCTGGCTTGTCGATGCAGTTTTACTCTATAATAAAACGAGGCAGTAAAATATTTGCTCGAAGCTAGAAAGAGTCTTTTCAAAGTGTTTTTCACACGTAAACTTGCTTCGAGCTTTTCATAAAAAAGTGATTCCAAAATTTACAACTTGTCTTGTGACAATCAAAAGATTTTTACTCTTCGATAAATCATTTCTACGATTTAAGTTTTCATCACAAACAATTTGAGTATCATGAAAATATCTTCATACATCATTCAAATTTAATATTTGGTATTTTATGGCTTCGGCATTGAATGGAAGAAATTTCTAGCGATAAAAATGAAATCTTTTGCCAATATATTGCATTGATTTGTCCTAGAAATGCTTCGTGCCAATGAAAATTTATTTCAATTGCAAGAAAACTGCACTCATTCAAAAGCTTGGTTAGTTGATTATTTAAAAATAGTCGAGTTTGGTTTTGAAAATTGAGCTTTATCAAGTAAATTATGAATACACACTTAGCCACATTAATGAGATATCTTTTCCATTCAAAACTTGAATTTTCATTTTATGTAAAAATGATTAGAATTGAATTTTATAAAAAATTTAAAGCACGCTAGGCGTGATTGCATCTTACATTTGCGCATCCGTAGAGATTACGCTAGAGTTAATCGAGTCGAGTGAATTTTACCTGATGAGAAAATTTAGTAAGCTACACAATAGCTTTTTGTATTGTGTTAAATACACAATAGCTTTTTATTCTTTTCTCCTAATTTATTTTTTTTTTTCTATTATAAAGTTAGCCTATATTTTAACAACGATTTATTAAAACACAAATTAATAAATAAATAAAAATGAAAAAATGCAAATAGCATTTTAATGTGGTGATTGAATGATAGTTCTGCTTTGATGATTACTAAATTATTGCATTTCTGAGCACGAACATGCTGACGAAAATTAAAATTCGCTAAAATTGATATATCTAAACTTATTAACCTTCGATTTAACTGGCTACACCCCACCAACTGCGCTTCACGGCTGCCTCGAATGTTGGAATAAACCGCTTGCGGTGATATGGGGGAAGACGCGCGCCATTATTATTATTATTATTATTATTATTATTTTAAAGTTTGTTTTTTATGCAATTACCTTATCAAATCGATTTTTAATTAACAATTTTTTCAATCAATCAATTGTTCAAATTTTCATATATAAGACAACAAGCGTGTTAATTCAAACTTATGTGCAAAGTATGCGTCTTTGAACGATTTATAAAGTTAGTGCACACAAATTTTCAGCGTCAGAGTGATTGGAAAAGAATATGGAAATCGTAAAAGCCGTTCTGATTGCTTTGATCTCCGGTGAGGATAAATGAAAGTTTTTAAAAATATAAAAAATTAAATTAATTTCTTAGCTATTGCCTGCGAGGCACAAAATTTAAATCCAGGATGCACGATGACAATCGAGGAAGTTGATCAGTGCACGCGTAAACTTCTATTCATCGGAGATCGTAATTTGACGATTCCAACAAATAATGAAGAAATGGATAGTCATTGCAAGTAAGTAAAAGTAATCCGACAAAATCGCTGTCAAAATAAGAAATCAGTCTTATGTTTCAGTCGCTTTCGTGTGTAAGAAAATTTACGAAAACATGTTTGTCGAAATATGCCAAAGATTTATTCGGCATCGCTCTTTACGACGTCAAAAGAGAAGTGAAGAGGAGATGTCGTTCACAAAAGGGACGAGAAGGTTAGCTTTACAAATGCTTAAAATTGTGCTCAATTCAAATTACTTGAAAAGAGTTTATGAGACACGTCGCTTGCTGGCTCACTGATCGCCAAAAAATGGAACCGCTTCATCAGTGTTTCGATGCTTACGTAAATCGACTTGAATGGTCAATAAAAAACGTTGATGCTAAAGATCAAATCATTACTTCTTGTTGCATCTTTCACATCGCCCAGCAATGTTTCAGAGATCAAGTTTCAGCGCAATGTAACGATGACCACAGTCCAGAAACAGCGAAATATATTGACGACATGGTAAACTCTCATGTAAGAATAAAATACGATCCACTTTCGACTCGACTCTAAAAATTATGCTTTCAGGCGAAAGAAGCGATTGATTTCACTTGTGGAATTTATAATTCCATCGATGCGTGCTCCAAAAATTTGAAACCCGAAATCTGGAATCCGATCTCTTCGATGACTGTTGACCCGTCGCGCGTCGGCAAATATAAGTCACCGATTACCCCGATGATCGAAATATACAATAAATTTACGTAATTGAGTTAAAAACAAAAACGATCGCAAAGTTTTGTTTGTCGCTTATGTAGTAATTCAGTTTATATAATGTCATGTTTATCTTAATAAAAGAAAGCAAAACACATTTGAGTTCAAAAATTTTTGTACTCTCATTGCTCAAAAGCATTATCTAAATTGAGAAAATTTTTAAAAAATAGTTTTCGAAAGAAAGTTAAGTTTTTATCTTTCAGGAAATACGTCGGTCCTTAAATGTGATCGATGTTGAAATGAAATTGAGTTTTTCTGCGTTAGAAATACATTGAAAATTAGCATTCGCGGTATTTAATTTTTAAAGAAAAAGTCGAATTGTAATTTCAGCAATTTCTGAATTCTAAATTCGCTTGGTTTGCTTTTTAAACTCAAAAGTTTCAAATTCTCTTTGTTAAAATAAGCGAATTTTGTAACATTTGCGATGAGTTCACTTTGAAAATAAAACTTTATCAAACGAAAAAAAATTATTATTCACTTCTCGAAGTGAAGTGCATTCTTGCCTCACAAAAGTTTTGGAATTTTGAAAAGCATTTCTTTTAATGAGAAGCCCTGCGAAAGAAAAAGAAATTTTCACTGTTTTCTTAGCATTTCAATTCTACACACTGCTCACAATTTGAAGAGCTAAAGCTTTTGATTGTGAACAATAAGAAAGGCACTTATATATTGTTGTCAAAGCTCAAAACGGAAATTAAGATATAACAAGTATAAAGTTTCAATAAATGGCAAGTTTCAAAACTTAATAAGCCGTATGAATCGTCGAGAATTTTTTCGAGTGTAAAGCAGACAGAATTTTAGCTACTTTCTTAGCTAAAAGCTGACGCGAGTATAAATCAATGACAAGTTCAAAGTTTTTTTCTCGCTCTCTTTTGCAGATTTTGAAATAATAACTCGGAAAAAATAAATTTCAAAAAAGTTTTGATAAATTGAATTCAATTTTTATCCGTTTCCGGCGAGAGCTTTTTTCTCGAGAGAACTTTTTTTGTCAAAGAGAATAAAGAAATTTTCACACTTAGATTATTTATAAAATCGCTCGTTTTTTATTTTAACAGCAATTTCATACTTCAAACATTTGTTGACAAAGAAAATGTGCGCGTTTCTTGAAAAGCGCTTTTCGATACGAGAATTTTTATTGTCAAGCATAATAGTGGAAAAACTATCGGCTAAACATTACTGCGCCAAACTTTTACTTTTCGCGTCATTAAACTAAAAAGCAGAACCAAAACAGTCAAACATCCGTAAAGTATAAGAAACGCTTCACTCGTAAAGCATCGAATACGTAGTTTGCGTGAAATTGTAAAGTAGACAAAGTAAATCAAATTCGAGCACATCAATAATCCAGCGAAAAACGAGAGGCAAAAATTCTCTTTGAGTACACCGATTGCGGCAATTAGCGTGATTAACGCCGAGATCGAGGTGAACGTAGCGCAAAGTATGTGCACAATGTACGGTTTCAATGAAGTCTTCAAAACGTCGTTAATTGCGAAATTGCGAAGAAAATAGAGTAAATAAAGCGCAAAAAACAAGTGAAGAACGAAAAAACACACGATGAATATAAACAACATTCGCTTTATTTTCGTGAACGTTTCTGGCTTCAAACTCATCTTTCTCGCGAACACCACTCGCTTTGATTCTCGCCCTGTTCTCAAAATTACATTTTTTTTCAACATTGCGAACCTTTTCAAACAGAGAGAACTTAATTCAAACTTTACTCTTTGCAATTTAATTAAAAAGTTCGCTTAAAAGCGTTCAACATTCGCTCTTATCTAATAAACTCATATTCGTTATGCTGCTATAATTAGTCGAAAGTAAGTGAAGCTTTGTGCGAGCAAAATTTCGGTGCGAATGCATTTGGCAAAAGAAGAAGTGTTTGCTGCGTTTCTGAACGCATTCCAAATTCAGCGAAAGTAATTTAATGCGCTGCGAATTTCATCTGTGAACAAAATTTTAAAAAATTCACAGCGATATCGGCAAATTTTAAAGTTGCTGCTGCTTGCTTCATTGAGCCTCTTCAGCGTCGAATACATCTTCATATATTTTTGCTGAACCTCTTATTCATCATATCGAATGTTTATGGATGCTTGATTCAATTGAAAATAAAATTCAAGTAAAAATCAAAAATCAGAAGCGATCGATCGATTTCTAGAAACATGGTTTATTTGTAAATAGATTTCGTTTGCTCTTGCTTTTTACTCTCAGTCTCATAAATTGTTAGTGTACAATGAGTGAGAAAAAATTCGCCGGTCTCGCCGGCAAATATAATAAAACTTCAATCATTTCTATTTTCGTATATCGTTACATTCGCAAAAATTTTTGAAGTTTGGAGCGTTTTGAATCAAAACTAAAATTTAAATCGATTTTAAAAATCGATCGAAATTATTAATTAAAATTGAAAAATATTAATCATTTAAAGTTATTTTGTTTTTGTATGAATTCACTGCTAAAGAAAATAATCGATTATTAAATTAATTATTTAATGTTATTTTTCTAAATTTAATTAATTAATTTTAATTTAAAAATTACTTCACTTGTAAAAATATTTTCATTAAAATTTAAGCAGAGAATCCAATTTAATGTTAAGAGGGAAAAAGCTTCAACACGCGGATTTCAAAATGCTAACAAACAAACAAAAAATTTTCAAATTGAGTGCTAGAGAAGTTATTAATTATCGAAAAATGTGTCATACTTTTTGTACAATCAGCATTCTCAACAAATTTTTCATTCATAATTTTCCTGAAAAAAATTTGAAACTTAATGTCATTCTTTAATCCCTCCGCATCACTGTTTAGGTAATCTATTCTTCGGAGAAATATCATTTTGAAAAACTTACAGATTCATGTAATAATTTCGCTTTAAATCCTTTAATCAAAAAAGTAATTAAAATATAATGAATATATTATCTTCTCAGTTTGCATTTTCTGCAGTAAGCAATAATGAAATGCGAAAAAAAATTCATATTCATAAGAGCGAATATTTTAAAGCTAATCTAAAATTTAAAATGTCCGATTTACTTAATAAATAAAAAACGTGCAAATAAAACGTCAAAATTTTACTAGTTATTTAAAATTGAACTTCAATTAGATTAATATTTTCTAATCAACAGACAATATAATTGTTTAAATTTTTGGATTGGAATTAAACGTGTAGATATAAACACGAGGGGCAATGCAATTTGCATTACTTCGTACACAAAACTGAAATTTTAGCGAAAATGACAAAAAACTCATTCAACATGAGACATAAGATATTTTATAACAAAAAATTTTTTTGTTAATTTGTGAATAAGCTAATTATTGTCTTTCCAAGTCGCAATTTATATTGTTTTACATTTTAATTTTAATAATGAGAACAATGACCTGAACTATTAAAGATTTCATGAGCGCAAAGAATTGAATAAAAATTGGCAAAATGAAGACTTAATTGAAAAATTGACTGACTGAAACTAGTGATTGACTCATTTTTTATCTATAATTTATTAATTTTAATTTTGCAGCTTCTGAACACTGGGGCATGAATTCAAACGTAATGAGACATTTTTTGAAAAGAATTTTCATTTTTTAAAGTTTTTCATCGTTTTCAATTAAAAATGATGAAACTCATGTTGAAATCAACTTTTGCTCTACTCTATTCATTGTAATTTTCAAATAATGTATTTTGTGAATCATTTTTCGAATCTTTACATTAGTAAAAAAAGGCTCAACATGAGAATCTTTGATGAGATGAAAAACAAAAATTGTTTAATTAACCCTCAACAATGTTATAAATCATGATTTATTAAAAATGATATCAAAAATTCTAAAATCAGCACATTTTAATAATCTAAAGCATTTGAAAAATTTAATTCAAGTGAATATAGTTGCAATTTTTTATTCTTTCAATTTCAATTGGCTATATATAAAACACTTGGTCATCTCTGCAAATCGGTTTACTTTCATTAAATGTAGAAGGGATTCATGCATCAATATTATAGCTCATTATGATCGTTTTCTGAAATGATGAAATGATCTCAATGAAATGATTTATTTATTTATTATTAAAGGTGAAGTTTATGTTAAATTATTTAATACTGTATACAGTTGAGAGCACAAACATATTTGATGATTTTAAAATTTTAATTTACAAATCATTTGCAGAAAGTAAACTTTAAAAAATTTATCTGAATTAAATTTTAATACACGCATCAATGACTCAAATATATTTCATCGTGTCAAATTTTGTTCTCAGCTTTAAGAACTTTTTAAAATAACGGCTTACAATAGTTGATTTTATAAAATAATACCAAACATCTTTGATGCATTTTTCATTAAACAAAAAATGTAGCTTATAAGTAAAGTTCAAAAATCAACTTGTTAGCAAAATTTTAGAAAATTTTTTGATTTTCAAATGAAGAAAAAAAAAAATTTAAATTTATTTCAAATTCGATTGCATACGAAAATAAAAATCAGAACACGGCTTTCATTAAATTGTCATTGATTAAACAAATTTGGTTATTCAGTAATAAATGGAATTTTAAATCGAATCACAGAAACATGGCTAACAATGTTTATCGAATATCATTTCGAGTGTCTGCATTTAAAATATTTGTTAGTATACAGAATCAGATAGGAAAATATACAAGAGACATTCAAATATACATTCAATGAGTTATGAAGCTTCGTTAACCGTGCTACTCTAATTCTATCGAAAAACTCTTACCTAGAGCTTAATTTTTGGATGAAAAAATTTTTAACAACGAGCTCATATTTTCACACACTTAAACAATTGTTTTGACAGGCACGATTCTGTTTGCTTTCAAAATCATAAATGCAAAGCTAATTACTAAAATTACATTAGCAAAGTAAAAAAACAGCACCTTTTCGATTGTATAGCAATCGATCGAGATGTTGTTTAGAACAACTGCGGCAACACAACCGCCAAACAGTGTAAGCATAATTATTCCACAAGTAAACGTGAGAAAAAATTCTTCACGAAGAACTCCAATCAATCCGATTATGAGTGTAAGCATTGAAATCAGATTTGAGCCTTTCACCACGTTGGATATTAGACCATAGGGCAAGTGTCTTCTTTGCTCGATTTTAGACATTCCGGAAATTCGCATGAATTCGTCATCCATAGCGAAAAAAATTAAATGAAGTAGCAACCAAATGATGAAAAAAGCAAGCAAAAAATATTTGATAACCATAAACGTTTCATCTCTGTTCTTTCCTTTAGGTCCGAAAACATCTTTCAGACCAGCAGACATTGTTGAACGGAGATTTGATCGTCACTCTCTTTTCAGCAAAAATTGCATCGATTTTTCGCATTTCGGACTTTTTGGCGCCTCGAGAACAATATAAAGAGAGTGACATTCAGTTTATCATTGTTTTTCTATTTGCTAGAATTGATGCGAAGTGAGCGATTGTCTTTTAAAGCCCCTCTAATTCGTTTATGATCACATCGAGCAATTTAGAAGCAATTCTCGGTATTAAAATATTTGTCGATTCAGCAATTCTAAACCGAAACAATGAGATTTATTTGAATCAATAGACATTATGAAAACTCAAAGTCTAAAAGCGAATAGCAAATTAAACCTAAAACCTGAGTTTAAAAAGCTTATTTTAAAGAGTGATAACATCCAAAGCATTCATATTAATGAGTTTTTTACTAACACTAATTGCATCTCTAATAAACAATTGAATACTTTCATTTTAAAATGGCTTTTACAATGATATTAAACAACAAAGAACATTGTTAGACAAGCCCTTTTGAAATAAAAGTATTCACTTGTTTAAAATAAAATGTGATCGAATATAAAGCTGCACAAATGATTTTTTTTCTTTGTAAAGTTTAGACATATCTTATATCAAAATGAAGCGGGAGATCTCCATTACTAGTAATAGAATATTCAATTTAAAACTCGGCGAAATTAAAATTTTATAAAAAAAGACAAACTCGCAAAAGCACATACTTGCCTATTTTTATACACACAAATTTCAAAAATCTCTCATTTTATGAGAAATGTGTTATCAAGTCGCAATATTACAAATCGAATAAAGTAAAAAGATTCTAAGAATCTCGTAAATTAGAAACTAAGCAATATTAACTTGACAAGTAGCTAAAATAAGAATCTGAAATTTGCCAAAAATTTTTACAACTTTTTCGAATGAACCCACAAATTTTCATTGTTGCATAAAAAGAGTTTTAATGCGAGTTATTTAAAATTTAAGTCAAGAAACTACTCACAGATCAACAAAGAACAGAAGCAATCAAATTTATTATCCCGAGAATAACGAAAAGTATTTTTGCAGAGCATAAAATGTAAGCATAAAATTCTATTATTTATGTGATTAAAAACATTTTATTTTACGCACATTTTATTCAATAACCATTTTTACTTTACTCACTATAACTTTACAATAAATTTAGATTAATGTTGACCCAGCGATTTCAATTCAATATTTAATCGAATTTTGCTTCATGTTTGTTTTATGTCATGTTTTTGTTTGTGAATAAAGCTATGAATGAGTTCTTGTGATTAAGATTTAAACACAAGTCTTTCGAAAAATTCACTTCTTTTAATACAAGAGATGAAGCGATCTTTAACAGCATTTTTAATCATAGTTAGAATAATTTCGCCTTTTAATTCTCCGCCGATCGATAAGTTTTTCTTCATTCAATTTCACCAATACAGCTAATTTTCGCTTTATGAAGAATTTTTATTGTCAAGCGAAACTTAAAGATGCCTAGCCGATAAAATCAATGTCAAAGTAAATTTTTTTATTAAAAAATTTGTATCTACATAATGAAATCTACATGAAAGTTATGTTTAAAATTAAAATTTTAAACGATAAATTTTTATTTTTAAGTTTATAAAAGAATTAACATTCACTTCTCAAAAAATTCGAAAAGGTAATTTAAAAATAGTTTTAACTTTTCAATCATTTCGACGGAAAATTTATTTTATTTGTCTTTTCGCTTAGGAGCTTTGCTTTTCTATAAAGTTAATTATACTTCTCCCAATTCAACAAAAGAGTATTCAATAATTTATTAAGCAAGACCATTAAAGAAATAGAGCATTGTTGGATATTTATTCAATAGCAATAAACATGATTTTTTAGCTAAAGAGATTTTCTTTACTGATGAGTAAAAATTTTTGAATTTTTTTTTCTCAAAAGTTTCCATAGGAAATTAAAATTTTTTTGGGAGATATAATTTTGAAAACTGTTTTGCTTGCTTCTTAAAAGCAATATTTTTAAGAGCCTAGTTAATGAAATGTGACTAACTTTGTCATAGAAGACGAGTAAAACTGTGCTTAGAATTTTAATTTTTTAAGTGACTTGAAAAAAACTTTTTGAAATATTGTTATAAAAACAAATCACGCATAAAGTTTTCGAAGCGACTGCCGTTATTCCCATTGACTTTCCGAAGCCATTGTTCAAAACAACGAATAAATCATTTTTACTTTATTATGAGCATGTTTTTCAAAATCGGTTTATTTTGAACACAATGCAAATCAAGGAATTTCAATAGAGTAAAAGTTTTTGCTTTATTTTCATCATTTGATATTTTCATTTCTTGTTCGCTTCAACTCAAGCAAAATGTTTGAATGTTAATTTTTGAGAGAATTCGATAGTAAAAGTATAAAACAACTTTTAAAGTTAGCCCAAGACATAAATTGTGTAACAGTGTTTTTAGTGCGAAGGATGAAATGCATACAGTTTCGGAAAAAATGTTTGTCCCAGCGATAAATGATGGAGAGGCGCAAGCTTAGAGTGCGTTTCTTAATTTAAAATGAAGCTCATCAAAAGCGATGAAGTTTAAAATGCAAATAAATTCTTAACTTACCATTGATGACAACGGAAAAACGATGAGATTGAATGAAAAGCGTTGACGATTGCTCAGAACTGTCGTTTAACAAACAGACGATAACTCGAGAACTATTTTTACAAAATAAAACAAGTCACACTGAAATTACTTATTATTTGCACACGGTAATTCCATATTTATAAAGTGAGTTTTGAAAAAATAAAACGAAATTGTGATTTTTTTGTATAAATACAATGAATATTTCACTTTGCGTTGAACTTCAACTGTTTGCAATCACTTTTAAATGTGAAAAGAAAGCACGAAAAACTGTGTTTAATTAGCTGATCGCCATTCGAATGTTGCTGAAACAATAGGCATGGCGGCAATACATTTTCTGAGGCAATAATGAATTTGTTGAATTAAGGATTGATTGCTACATTCCAAA
>NCKU01000666.1:0-35858 GCA_003675995.1 Dinothrombium tinctorium | reverse complement strand
TCGACAATATCGATGAGGAAACTTTTCAAACAATCGATAATGTAATCAATTTCCAGTCTCAGCGTTGGATGTCTTTAATTTTTTAGTATTTTGAAGCAAAAAAAAGAGCGAGGAAGCTAACTGTAAGTCAGTTAATTTAACAAAAACCTTTTCATTTTTATGCTTAAAGTTATTGGAATTTTAAAGAATGCTTGCAAGATTGTGACGTTAGTGTAGTTAAACATAACATTACAAATGTTAAAATGAAAATCTTTTCCTCGCTTTTTTACTTGTTTGCCAATAATTTCGAAAGGCAAATTTTTAAACAGAATCGCACTTCTTTTAAACAACAATCTCAATAAATAGTCATTTGCTCTTTTTGTAAAACCTCAGCAATCGAAATATAAACAAAGAGTATCCGTTGTTGCGCATATTTTAAACAGATTATTCCTCTATTCAAAAATTTCAAATTTGAAAAATAATTTTACAGAAAGAAATTTATTTTTAAAATTTAGAATTAACGAAACTTGGTGATGGTTGTCATATATTGTCATCACGAATAATGTAGACATGAGTATTTTCTCCAAATCAGTGTTACTGTTAAAAATTTATTTTTAGATATCAATTTTGTATTATAGGCATGCATTGTATAAATAAAGTCAAGACGTTAGTGGAAACACTAAAGAAGAGTTTTAGATACGAGAGTCTAGTGTCGAATGTGAAGATGTGTGGAACCCGTAGAAGTTGTGTGTCTGTAGATTATCCCAAAAAGCAACGACTTGGAATCTGTCCTCATTTCTACGCTACAATGCTACCCACTTCACAAGCGATTAAACTTGAAATCGTAACTACAGCAGACAACAAAAAATTTCCCACTTTGTCAGGAGTGATTGGTTTTCATAAGGGGCGCATTTTAAAGAAAACTAGTTGTTCCCTTAATCTGGGAAATTATTTTGTCGTCTGTTGAAAAATTAGTTAAATCTTTGATTTCAGTTTAAATAATAGTTGTTTACAATCAAACAACTTTATTTAAATTAGAGATATAAAATGATTCTTACGTTTCGATATTTTACATTTTGAAAATCATAACCTTTTACTGGTATAGTCTTATAACCATTTTGAAACTGAATGGTACCGGTCTGAAACCCGTAACCGACTCTCCCTAATTTTATAAAAAGTAGATTAATTTTTTAAAGATAAGGTGTATTTTTTAATTATTTATTAAACTGAACTTATTTTTTATTACATTTTTAACACTCAAAACTAAAACTAAAATATTTATGTTTTATTTGAATATAAAATTATTAATTTAATATTTCGAGGGACAGTTTAGTAAACCTATTTTGTTTGTAATAACAGTAGGCAAAACAAGGGGGGAACCATTCACTGATGTCAAGCAATATTGAAATTCATACGATTTTGTAGATTTTACTCAAATAACATTTCAGAGCTTTAAGATCGTTGCTCTAAGAAATTAGTTAACGAGAGTATAACAGTTTTTATTATATCATTGAATATGCATAATAAAAGAAAATTTTTTGCGCAAACTGTTTAGACACATGAAACAAAATTCTTTTGTGTTTTGAAAAGTTTAAACAAAAAATGCAAAATAAAAAAGTCAAAGTAAATATTTGATTTTATTCACTTTTTCCTTCAACTAAAATATGTTTCGTGCATAAATAATATATTTTGATTTCATTTTTCAAGATTGAATTTCAAAGTTAATTGCATCGACCAACTATTTTCAAACTTAAGTGTTTTTCTTTCTTTCTTTCTAAAAGTGATTCAAAATCCTATACTTTTGAAAGCTAAAATATAATCTTTCTTGAAAAATTTGACGTAAAAAATTAGCGTTAAGAAATTGAAAAAACTAATTTAAGCATCAAAATTTTCTAAGAAATAATCAACAAAATTTTCATTCAACATAAAACATATCCAAATTAAACTTGCACAAAGTATTATTGCAATCTCGCGCGGTGCAGTGATGATATTTCAAAATGAGCTAGATCCCAAAATTCCACTTTCACTCTGGTATTATTTATGTTCTCGTCAAAAAGTATTCTTCGACACAAAAATTATCGATAAAAATGTGAGATGCTCAAAAAATTTGTGCATTCTATGGGAAAACTAATGTTAAAACATTTTGAATTTCAAATAAAAAATGAAGACTGTGCTTGTCTCCTCAATAACTGGGTAGTTAATTCTTTTTGTAAACAAGGCTTGAATACATAAATTAAAAGAGAAAGATTTGAAACAATTTTTTAAAAATAAAAAAAAATTTGAAAATAAGCAAGAGTTTTAGAGAGAGTGGACAAAATTTTTTAATAAGGGTAAATAAAAGATGGTGTTATTCAGAAATTGTCCCCATTTCGCAATATATGATAAATTATATTCGAACAAGCCAAATTAATCCTTCTTTTCAAGCTATAAATATTTTATCACAACTTTAACATTAAATTTTTTTAAGTTAAATTCTGTGCAAGCTCAGTTTGGACAAGTGTTATTCTAAAAAAAACAAAAGCAAAAAAAAAACAATGACATTTGTGGTTGTATTATGATTGAATACATTTCTTTAGCATAATACACACGATGAAAATTAAATCGCTGCTTTAATCGACACGCAACAAGTGATAACTCGGTGTTCATTTACTTGATGTATCGCGCAGAAATATTGCAAAAGTGATTTAAAAAGCACACTTTATTGCAAACTTTTGTCAAGATTTGAATTTATTAAATAAAATCATTTCATTTGCATAAAAGATATAAAGACAATGTAGAACCTTTTAATTTCATTTGCATATAACATGATTTCAGTGACGAAAATTAACAAAAGGACGGGCTTACGTAAAGCGAACAAAATATGTAAATGAAGTCTAATATGTAATATATTGCGTTCGCACTGTTTTGCAGTTGTATTTCAGTGTTGATCAACGCATCACCAATTATGAATGTAGTTGATCCGAATCTGTTTAATGTCATCACCGACAACAGCAAAGGCGACGATTCAAGAAGAGCGAACAAACAGTTTCTTCAATCACTGAACGTAAGTGTATTTTCTACGCTTTGTGTAAACGCTTCTAAGAATGTTCATGGAATGTTTATGTGTGATTTTTGATTCTGAACGCTAAGCGATTACTTCGCACTACGCGCACATCGAAAGCCCAAGTTGCTCGCACTGCTGTCAGGAGTATTTTGACTTCGAGCGGCACAGCGATATCGGTAACAATAATTGGGATGGCACATAAACGAACCACCTTTTTTCACTTTATCCGTGCCGCGCGGTGCGCCTTTCGGATTAACATTCTCGCTAAGATCGTGATTAGTTGTCCACCAATCTTGTGTCCACTCCCAAACGTTTCCAACCATATTTTTGAGGCCGTATTTATTAGCAGGAAAGCTTGTCACAGGAGCTGTGCTCACGAATCCGTCTTCGGCTGACGAACAAATTTCATGACACGTTTATTATGTGTCACAACAATTCAATAAACTTTGAAAAATGAAATAAATAGCAAAGGAAGAAGAAAGCAGCGCTTAGGGGCGAATTGAGCGTGAAACGGAAAGCGTCGCATCAAGTATATGCAAGACTTGAAGCTTGCTAGTATTGAAAGCTCGAACGTAATTGAAATGTGGCACAAAGAGTAACTCTCTGCAACATTTGCTTTCGAAGCATTTGAAAAGCAAAGAAATGAAAATATAGTAAAAATAAAAAACCTGTGTTTTCGTGTGGAAACTTCCCTTGCCATATATTCGCATAATACTCTCCCTTTGGCATCCATTTGTTGCCCCACGGAAAGAGTCTTTCTTTCAAACCACCTCTGCACGCGAGTTCCCACTCAGCTTCGGTCGGTAATCGTTTACCCATCCAATTGCAGTAAGCGACAGCGTCATTCCACGAGACATGTGTGACAGGATGATCGAGACGATCTTCAATACTAGAACCAGGCCCTTCGGGAGTATTCCAAGCAGCGCCGGTGACAGGAACCCACCAAGGCGCTTCTGCAACCGCTTGTTTCACTTTTGCTTTAATTTCTTCACTCAGAAAATTGAAAAGTACGAACGAGTTTGCGAACTTTTCGGCTTCAGTCACGTACTTTGTTTCTGTGACAAACTTTGCGAAATTATGATTGCTAACTTCGTAAATATCAATATAGAAAGCATCGAGCGAAACATTTCTTGCAGGACTCTCCCCGTCTCTCGGGATCACGGCCTCATTTGTTCCCATAATGAATGTTGTTGCGGAGATGTATGACATGTTATGATACAAATATTTTTGCTTCTCATTTTGTTTTATTTCTTTGTGTTCATCATTACATTGTGACGACGACGTTGTTGTCTCTTCCAGTCGTGTACTTCTATCTCTATTCAAGTGTTGACAGCCACAGTCATTCGTAAGCTGAGCATCTTCCTGTAAGCGATCACTTTCCGGTCTCGGACAGTGAGTATTCGAGTCCTGCGTTGCGACTACTTTTGTTGAGCATTGTATAAGAATTATGAAAATAATGAAAATGAAACGATTGTTTCTTCGCTTTCTCTCAATCATGTTTTGTTAGATTTTATCCGTGAAACAAATTCTCTTTCGTTCAGATGCGCTGTGAAAAAACAGAGAAAAGAATTTAAAAAATGATAGTTTAGTGAAATGGAGAAAAATTAACCTCATAAATGCCATTTCTATTGAATGCTTTCGTAACGCAGAGAAAAAAGTTTCGAAAGCGAAATAAAAACAAAGTGAACGTTGTTTTTGTGCTCAAAAGAAGAACAGTTTATAAAACATTACTTAAAAGTGATCATTAATTACGAACAGCAAGTGCAATAGCTGAGCGAGTGCCATTTTTAACTTTTCTTAAACACTTTTTCCTGTGAATACTTTTTATAAAAAGTAAATCTAAATGCAGACGCGTCTGTTGAAAAGTTTCGCGTGTGTATTCTCGCTTTTTCGGGCTTCTCTCGAACTCGAACTCGACGATCGATTGTGAAACTGAAGTGTGATTTTGTTTAACAATCGAGTGTGTGACTGGTAATCAAGTGAATTTGTTATTATTCAAAATGTGATTACTTAAATTAAGATCAAAACATAAAAAAGTTGATTTGTGGAGCAGAAGCATATGGTATGAAAGGCGAGAGCGTAACGCTAGAATTCGGCGCAACGCTCGCCTCTCGCTTTCGCCACGTTCAGTACGTCGTCGTTATAACGATGGATAAATCTATATTTGCTGTAAATACGAGCGAGAAGCGTAAGAGAAAATAGCGAAAGAGAGAGAATTCAGAGCGAGAGAGATAGAAGTGAACCGCTTTGAGCGTAACGAGCAGAAAGTTTTCGCTTTTTACGTTTTTGTGTTTCGAATATAGACAGTGAACAAAACGAAAATCCTTTCGCTCATAATTAATGCATAGATTTTGAATGTAGGATAGTGAGTAGGTAAACGCAGCGAAAGCAGATTTCGAGTTGTTCGTCTTTTCGATTGTGCTCGTGAACAGTGTTAGTTATGCATTGGTTGCCAATGTAACTGTAGAATAAGCGTCGACAACGACAACAATATTTGGTAGTCATTTATTTCGCTGTTCGTAAAACAAAAAACTTTTACTTTCGCTTAAATAATGGAAGAAATAAAGCAAAAGCGAACGAAAGTATCGCGTTCACAAGCAGCGAATTAGTTTCGTTCGCATTAATCGCTTCACTAAACTTTGTGTGCTCAACTTTAACGCGTTTCTCGATTCTCGCGTTTCAATTACCGACAATTGTTGCGAAGCGAACCAAAATTCACTTCTTTCACTTCTATTTGAAAGGTACGATAGCAATCCGTTCTTTTTTCTGCTTTCTTTGCATTCGCCATTTCGCAAACAAACAATTGAAAAGTTTTTGCGAAGTGACGCTTCTCATTGCATGTATTTAAATGAAGAACTTTTTACAGCGTTCGATAATCAAATAATCAATAATATTATGAAATGGCAGATCCTGTGCTTGGATACGACGACGAGGTATTTCAAACTTTTTTCGTTTCTAAACTTTAAGCTTTTCTTCATCAAATATTCACAAGTTTGCGCTAGAAACAGTATTCTGCATCTGCATTTTGCAATCCTTTATTTTCATTTACTTTTCTCTGATAAATTTTGCAAATAAACCATTTATTTCTTATGAAATAATTTTTTCAATGAGATTATCTCGTCAGCTTTTTATCTTGAAAACGGTTTCTTCACTTCATTTAACCAACGTTTAACGAGACAAAAATAGGTTTAAAGTTGAATTATGGTAGAGATAGGAAAAACAAAAGGAGAAAATATTGAGTGCGAAAACTTTTTATTAAATATTGAAGCAGTGATAAGCTTGTCTAAAAAAATTTGCTTCGAATTTGCGCTTCTAGTGAGTAGAGAAACAAAAACAACTCTTTCACTGTGCTTTGCTCTCTTTTTTCTGAAATTATCCATCACTTTCGTTTTGTGCAACTTGTGTATTCAGAGAACTTTTTGAATTCTTCATTAATTCATCTGTCTTCCGAAAACGCATACTTTTGAATGAAAAGAATGCAAAAAAGGGGAACTTTTTTATTCAAAATAATGAGCTCGAGTTTCGAGTTGAACGCATTGTTAATAGAAAATCACTCTTCTTAAACCCCAAGAAAAAAAGGCTCATTTTCCCAGAAAATTTTTCTCCAATTTGCTTTCTTCAAAAAAATGAGAAAATCGTAAGAATCGAATACTCGGTACGAGATTTCTGTACGAATGATCGAATAAATTCAATTTGACACCGATGCTTTTACGTATTCTTTGCAGCAAATAAATTCTATTTAACGAGATGCAATTAAATTCGTGTATGCAATAGTTACGAATTAGAATTCTCAAGTTTAAAATGCATTTTGACTTAAAACATTTTCTCATTTCGCGAGTATTTAATTGTGAAAATTTTTTACAAGAAAGTGTATTCACATTCATTTAGTTAAAATTTTAGCGAAGCTTTCTCCAATAAATTTCATTTCGTTATTACGATCGAAAGAGAAAATAAAATTTTCCGAAACAATTAATCATTTCGATGTAATTTTGATGTAGTTTGCGATGAATTATATAAACTTTCGAAAAGTGCATTTGCTACAAAATTATCTTGAAATTATTTCAACGCTGAACAAGCAAAAATTGTGTAAAGAGCAAATATTCAGCCGCGCAAAAATGTTTTCATTATTTAAATTTTTGACTTGAAAAAAACAACGAGTAGAATTTTTTTCTTAGTTACTATAGCTATTTTAGTTGTAAAAATTGATAAAATGAATGTAAAATAAAATAACTAAATAGAAAAAATAAACTTGACGTTTACAATTTACTCTTTTTAAAAACTATTCTGGTATATTTCCTTTGTTAGTCTTTTGCTCTGCTAGCAAAGAAATATCGATTTCGAGCTAGTATTTTGAGAACTAAAGCAACTTTCCAAGTATTTATTTATGTGTTCTCAAATAAATTAAAGAAAGTAAAAATGAAATAAAAGGATAGTGCGCTTAGTTTACAACGAAACTCCAAGCTGTGACAGTTTATTAGACGATGTGCTGTTAAGAATTTATTTTGCTCAACGAGCGACTTTTTCCTTTAAAAATACGACTGTTCAATTTGATTTATTTATGGAATTTTGAGTTTTCACTTATTTTGACAAATCACCGCTTAACTGAAGAATTTCACAGCTCTATTTTTACTTACTCTTCGCTAACTTTACTTAATAGAAAGAATAAAATCGATTTCTAGACTGTCCTCTTCTCTTTATTCTAAATTTTCAATTTGATTTCAATTGTAATTCATAGACGTAAAATGAATTTACCTATTTATTATTCTTATTATTATTCTTTTATTCTTTATTTTTCTAATTTATTTAGTATTTATTATTACCGTCTTATTTACCATGTTATCAAAAAAATTTTCTAGAAATAAATCAATCGATCGTAAGATAACTTTTTATGGATATTATGAAAATTTACCTTTTATTTAAATCTTTCAACTTTGTCGAACATTAGCATAGAAAGCTAGAATAATGCATTTTCGACGCTCAAATATCAAATCCTTAGAAATATATCAAAAGAATTTGAAGCTTTTGTAATTCATTTCTTAAATATTCAATTATTTCAATTTATTAAACATAAATTTTTAAAATTTATTCAAAATTGTTTTATTCATACAAAAAATTTTCTTGTTTCACGCATTGTTTCAAGGCAAAGAGCGTTGGCGGCCTTTGCAGATTATTCTTGAGCTCGAACGAAGAATTTTTTAAGAATTCGATAAGATTTTCAAAAAAAACAGTAAAGAAAGGTAATTAAGACAAGAGTTTGCCAGTTATTTTACGGTGGCAACTTGTAAAAGGTATAACGAGTGAATTCTTTTGCAATGCATTGTAATTGATTGTTCTCGAGAAGAGTCTAATTACAGTGGTAAAAAGACTTATACAATGCATACAATGAGCTTTTTTCTTACTCTTTTCTAGCGAAAATGAATGAAAAAAAGCCGAAGTAATTCGCTGCATAAAGGCACACTCTCGTTGCTGCTGTAAGGCATTGTTTTTAACACTCAAATATTGTTTGCTGTAATTACTGATTTTAATTAAACGAAATGCACTCCGCTTCGCTGTTCTCGATTTCTAAAGCCATTATTCATTGCGAATACGAAACCAATTTCGAATTTACTTCTCTAATCCTCCGCGCGCTCATTTTCAGTGCGCTATTTTTCGATAAAGAATTTGCATAGATTTAACTTTTCATTTAACACCGCACTCTTAATATTCAAATACGTATTCATATATCCAACTTTTGATCACATAATACTTCATCACTTTGCGAAGCCATAGTTGAAGAGCATTGAAAAATGATCGCCTGCTTATCATAACTTCACCGAACTTTCTGTTTGCGGATTTTCGCTCGCATTCTCTCAACACATGCACTAGATTCTGTTAAACTTTTCGCATTTACGTAGATAATGGCGAGGGCAAAAAACCTGACACCGGCTTAATATTTGCTCTGAATGAATAAACGTTTAGGTGGTGTTGGAATATATAAAAAGCTGAAGAAGAGTTGATATATTTGCACGCGCGAAGGCTAGCAACATTTGAGCTACATTATGTTTGCGAATTCGACTGAAACATTTTTTCGTCGTTTTGATAAGCAATGAGAAGTTAACTTTTTTATTGGAGATCGGCGAAAAAGAAAACAAGCGATCGATTAATATTGAAGCATGTTTTAGCTTAGCTTTGATTTTGCTTTCAATCGAAATGAGAGCCGATCGATGCAATTTCGAGTTTCATACAATTAATTTATTCGCTGTTTTCCTCTCGTTGTCGTCACTTTTCGCCCCAATTGATAGAAAAGATTTTGTCTTTACGATCAAAAGATGGGTTTAAAAATATGCTTTCTAAATGAACAATTTTTTCAAAATGCCGACAAAAGTAAAGTTTCATTAAAGCAAAGCGCATTTCGAACCTTGTGCAAAAATGTGAAAAAGATAAAAGATAAAATTCTGCGAATTCACGAAGAGAAATCCTTTGTAAAAAGCAACTTCCTTTCTTTAGTTGCTCAAAACTTTTTTTCAGGACTTTTTCGTTTCGAAAAAATGCGAGTCTTTTGTAATTAAAAAGATTAATGTGATAAAACTACGTCTTGCAATGTGTTTACGTTAGTTTTACTGTCATTCTTAGATAATAAACTTCAATTATGGAAAAAAAGGAGAAAGCTATACAAACATCGATGAAATATGACTCGAAAATTTTGTGTTTCTTTCAAAATCTAGCATTGAAATGAGAAAAGTAGTTACTATCTTTGTATCAAATTTCTAAAACTAGAAAATTGACGAGACTCTCGGCGAATTGATAACATAAAAGCAGAGAGAAAATATTTTTTGTACACTCATGTCTAGAAAAATCTTTCAATTATTTGCTTTGTTGCAAAGCATGTTTTAAGAAAAATGAAAGATTTTATTGGACACGAGTGTACCATAGTCTCACTTCATTTTTCAACGATCGAATGATGGATCCTTTTTTACTCGCATTTTCGGTAATAATTTAAGGAATCAAAGCGAAAATTGTGACTCGCATTATTTCGCTTTCGCTTTGAAATCGTAGCTCTCTTTTCATTTCTGGCATTGCTTTCGAATGCAATTTATTTAAACATCGAATCAAGAAAAAAAGCGAAACGAAACGATTCGCAGTAAAGAAGAATGCGAACCAAAATTTAGCAGAATATACCATGTTTAAGCAATAAATGATCAAACACGAAATTTTTGCTTCAATAAGTATGTCTAGCTTTTCTCGCAAAAAGAAAAAAAACATAAATTAGGCTACCAACTGACGACGAAATGGACATTAAAATAATCTATGGAGTATAATGACATCAAATCGATACTTTCAGTCGAAAATAAAAACTTTTTTGTATGGTATTTTCCAAAGCAAAAGTTTTTGAGCTTAATATGTCGTCGCAGCTTTTTTAGAAAATTCTAGAAACTCGCGTTAAAACTTTTCGATTTTATTCAGCTAATGTATCATTTTTGATTTGTGCATTAGAATCCGAAGAAGTGTTTTGCTTTGCTTTGAAAATTTTCCGCCGCAAATCAATGAGAAAAACTAATAAAATAAAAAAATGTGTACATAAGAAAGGATTTAAAAGTTTTTCTGAATTCTTTGGTGACTACTTTTAAATAAGAACAAAAAAAAAACTGAAGAAAAAAGTTAACCTTAAGTATAACAAAATTGTGCTGAGAGTGAGAATTTTTGTTAAATTTATTGTTCACTGGTTTCTTATTAGCTGTTAAGATCGCGCATTGATTTTATTTTAACCAATTTGGTGACAACGAACAAAGTTTCACTCTGTTCGCACATCTGAAATTCTATTAAATTAAGGTTATTTTGAAAGCGAAAGAACGAACAAGAAAGAAAGTAGTGAATGTCACTTTTTCTTAAATTAAAGCATGACATTCATTTACGAGAAGCATCGAAAAAAGGCGAGCGAAGAAATTCTGGTCACAAATGCGATGCATTTTCGCAAGGGACGATGTAGTTTTCGTTGTCGCTATCGAATACTCTTAATAAATAACGATGTCTCTTAGCTAGATTTTGGCTTTTTCAACAGTGATTCCATTGAAGCAAATGCACTTACTTATATATTAAATCCAAATCATATGCACATAAAGCGGATTCAAGCTTAACATGAGTATTAAAGAATATTATCATTGTCGTACATTTCGTTTTTAAATCAGCTTTAGCATTTTATTTCTATGATAACGTATTTTCTACTGCACTTCTCTGAAAAAATAACCATAAAGAACGAGAGATAGAACTTATGACCTTTACATTTGTGACTTTAAGCGCAGAAAGTGTGACAATAGGAAAGAAATTGTCTCTTAGATAAATTCTTACTCTAGATGTACACACTTATCCTCAAATTTATTTGAAAAATAAAATACATTAAAATTTTTTTCTGAAAGGTCACTTGAAAAAATATTTTTTGCTGTTAGCACGAGGCATTCCTCATGTTATTGAACGCAATAAGAAAGTCTCATTTATATTTTAAGTAAAATGTGAGTAGAACAAATGGAAATTACATTTGTTGTAAGCTTATGTAGACAAATATACCACTTGGTGAAATATTTCAAAGGCTCTTGCTTGAAATTTTTCTTGCGCATTTACTTACATTCTCTAACTAAGATTAACACTTAAGAAAAAACTAAAAAACCTGAGCTTTGAGCTGCAAAAAAGATAAATTGCGCTTTTACTTTCGGCGAACACGAGTTTTTGGTTAAATGAGACGAAGTAGAAAAAAATTGAGGATTTGTTTCTTTTAAAGGCTTCAAAGAACTTTAAGATTTTAAAATGAAACGAACAATTTTAGACTTAACAAAATAATCTGGCAGAAAATCATTGATCAAAATAATTTCACAGCTTGATAACAGGAAAAATCTTACTGAGTTATCGAATTGTTTTCAAACACTGATTGCTCTATATTTGCAGATAAGAGTAACGCTGCGAAGAGCAGCAAAAAAGTTTTGAATCAATCTCATTGAAAACAAAACACGAGCGACATAATCTCTAAACTACTATTAAAAGTTTTATTAGAGTCGCTTTGCAATACGATTGCATAATTAGTCACGGTTTGTAAAATTCATTAATCGTACCCATATTAACAGCAGGAAACATTTTAATGTTTGAAATTCAAAATCTCTGTTTATAGCAAGGAAAAATTTAACATTTGAAAACATTTTGAATTTATTTTGACTATACGAATGCTTTTCGTTTGCAATGAACGCTTTATGTAGTTTCACAAAAGTGAATGAAATGAATTAATTGAAAATGCAACGAAATGAAAAAGTTTAAAAGCACGATTTATTTATATAATATTAATATTAATATACATAGTATGCATTGTGAATTATAACTGCCGTTGAGCTACAGAAAGCGAAAAATAACATTTAAATTTCATTATGCATACTTCTTTGAAAATTAATGAATTTTTTCTTGAATATGAACGTCTGGTGACAAGTCTAAATCTTCAGTTTTTCGCTTGGTGATTTCGCACATAAAACGAGTGATTTAAATTTTGACATAATTAATAAAAATGGCAGAAGGCTAAAGCAGCTAAATGAATGCGCGTATACTTGCAGGAGTTTTATGGTGCTTTTCAAGTACAGTATTATGCGAGAAATAATTTGGCAGACATCGCATTAATCGTGTCTAGTTTCGCGCTCCATAGATTATGTATTTATAGCTCTTTCAGGAATAAGTCCGACTTCATTGTTTATTTCGACACATGTGAAGACTTTTCTCAAACATAGCAAATTAATTAAGTTTCTTACATTTACTTTCCATCTCATCTCATCACATTTCGTTGTCAACGCGAATTGGCACAGTTTCGCTATTATTCTAATCGCTTTGCTTTAAATTGCTGCAATAATAATGATGTGTATAATTCCATTACCATTAATAATATTCGCGTATTATTGCGTGCTTAAAAGAAGCGAAAAAGAATTCATTTTCAGACTTTTCATATTGCTCAGATGAGTTTCAGCATTCACAGAAACTTTTATTTTGATCATATGAAAGTGAAATGGCATTTAAAAGTTGTTTTCACTGCTTACACTATCACTCGAAACTAAGTTTCTAATGCTTTCTTCTTAGTAAAGATCAAAGTTTAGCAAAAAAAGAAAAAAAAATTTGAATATGAAATGGAAATATGCCCAAAAAATTACATCGAAATAAGTACTAGTTATGAGCATTAAGTACTTTGTGCACAATGAATTTTCTCTTTAAATAATTAGGTCAACAAATGCATTGTCATACAAGATACGACATCAATTGATTAAAAAAAATTAACTTGATGCATGACACTACTTCAATTAATCCATTTAAATTCGCTGAGCAACTAATCGATTGATGTTCCTTTTTTCTTTTGCATTTCGCTAATTGTAGAGTTTGAGCCTGAGAATAAATTATCCTTCCATTTGAATGACATTTATCAGATGTAAGTTTACTTAAACAGTAATATGCTTTGGGAGTTACAATGTCAAGAACTTTAAGAGCTTTACAGCTATTTTACAGTTTCAAAGAATTAAAACAACTTAGTTTATACACGTTTGATATAATTTTAAAACTAATCAATCTCGCACTATTAATTATTATTATTAAAAATCCTCTTGCTGAGTGCATGAAATCAGCATAAAGTTGAAAATTATCAAATTTCAATGAAAATGCATAGGACAAATTTAATCAACAATTTTTTTTTTTGCCAAACATTTAAGGATCGCAAAATTCTCACACTTTTATTCACTAATTTTAGTTTTCACATAGTTTTCAGCTGCTTCGCTAAACTAACAACTTTATACCTTTGAACAAAATTAATTTTTCGCCAAATTGCTTTTGTTAGTAGAATATACAAGCAAAACACGCTAAAAGTGAAACGTTTATTAAAATTTTGAAACAATAGCTTTGTTTATCGCATAGCTGAAGTAGAAGCGAATTTAAAGCCTGATGAAGCTTGAACGAAAAAGATGAAAATTTAAAATCATAACAGCTGGTGAACATCGTTAGAAGTAAAGCAAACGAGCATAGCGAGATTTTGTTTTAAATTTGAAACAAAGCAATTCGAATAGAACACCAATCGTTACATTAGACTCGCGGGTTTATTTTCGGGCTTTTGCACGCAAAAAAAATTTAAGATGATGCATGAAACGAAAACAAGAAAAATTCTTTTTTGCTCCACTATCGTGATTCGGACCAACATATAAGCTTTAAGTGAATTGTTTTACTTAATAACAGTTATTTTCATAAACGTTAAAAGCACCGACATAACTTTTTGATTTTCGACAAACTTCTCGACAGATTAATGCAAAAGTTTTCTTTTTTGTAAATGTTTTGAACCTTCGACGTTATTGAGATATAATTAAAATACCTCAGGGATTTGACTCGTTTCCAAATTTAAAATCTAAATCAAAAAAGAGTGGATTGTGTTTTGTTTCTTTTTTCAAATAACGATACATTCTCATGTGAGATGCAACTATTTCTTAAAACGAAACATCAAGTCTAAGGAAAACTTACTCAAGTTTTCGAAGCGCTTTCAAAAGCTTCTCCTCATTGATCATCCTTTGCATACAAACGCAGCACATAATGAGCTCAATAAATAGTAAGAAAACAAAAATGGTTCAAAACACTTAAGTGAGTTGCGATCAAAGAATAAAGAATAAAATAACATAGCCTTCTCCTAAAGAAAATATTTGCGAAAAATGATCTTTGCTTTGTTTAAGTATAACTTCTTAACGTAATTTTTAAATATAAAAACACGTCTGAATGGCCATGAAATACATTATGTTCTAAAAGAAACATTTGAAATTGCAAAAATAACATTTTTCATTTACTTCAAATTTAATTCCAAATTTGAAAAAGTTTCTTTCTTCGAAAAGCATTTTTGGCTTTAAACTTTAGCGAATAGCGAAAGCTTCATTTGTTAAAGAACGAGCCAATTTCGAGATTTTTTTGTTGAGAAAAGTAAAACAAAAAATAGAAGCAGTTGAGAAAAAGGAAAGTTTCTTTACTTTCGATCATTTAAAACTTAGCAATTCACTTGCGTTTTCGAAAACGATTGCAATCACTGAAAAAGTATAAACTCGAGAAAAGTTTCGCTTTAAAAAGTTTTTTCTTAAATTTGATTGTTGGGTGAAATGAAATGGACACTTGAAAAATCATTCAAGTTAAAGAATGCTTTTAAAGAAAGTAGAAATTCAATTCAATTAAGCTGCTTTTTGTTTCGAAAAGCAGTTTTGCTAAAAAATAAATATAAAGAAAACGATTAAAAGCATCCGTATGTGTGCGTCTGGCGATCAATTTTGTTCCATCTTTTCGATAATTTCTTTTCAAACCTCAAGTGTTTGTCATCTAGAAAGAAGAACATGTTTTCGATTTGATTTCAAAATTCACTTTTTAAATGTGTTCGCAAGAGATTTTTTATTGCGTGTATTTATTGAGTGAGGAATTCGTTTTCGAAATTCATTTCGAAAAGTTAATTTAAAATTGAAACAAGAGAAAGGAAAAATGCGAAATTTCTTCGATGTTTGACTTTATTCTTTGCCTATAATCAGTGAATTTGAATCAATTTATCTCAAGAATTTTTTTAGCTAATTAAATGAAACAAGACAAAATTGGATTTTATTTCATGCAAATAAAAAAAACTAGAGATTGGATAAATAATAAAAATTGATTTTTACCTGAAACTAAATTAATTTCATCAAGTGAAACTTGCAAAAAAAAAAAAATTATTCCAAATAAAAAATTAATAATTTAAAACTTTTATTTGCTTTCAAAAACCAAACAAAAAATTGTGTAGAATTCAGTCAATCCACAAAAAACATAAAATCGGATTTGTAGTGTTTAAAAAGAGTGAAATGCATTTTATTTCAACCTGAATAAGTGAAAAATAGCTGAAAAAGTAATCTATTTTCATTTTGAAAACTGCTTCTTTTTTGCTCGGATAAAATGAAACTAGAAATGCTGTATACACACACATATATCAATATTGCTTTTGAAGAAGATATTGCGACCCAGAATCAAATACAAGTTCATGCAACTTTGCGACAATATTTTAACAACAACAAATATTTTAAGAACACATTTTCTCGCATTTCAACTCTTTTTAAAAGGCAGAAGAAGGATTTCAAACGAATTTTAAACATGTAGAGTCATTTTGATTGAAGCAATCTTAGATAAAATGTTTTACTATATCAAATCAATATTTTACGTGTTTCCAAAAATTTCCATAAAGATTTTAGATAAAATTAAATTACAAATAAGTGAAATATAATATTAAAAAAAGAAAGGCATAAATTACTTCATGCTATTCATTTGAAATATAGCGCATTCCTGCATTAATTTGTTTAATTTTATAATACCTCATTTCCCGAGCTTACTTAATAGTATTTGCGTTTCCACTGCTATGTTTTGTTTTCATTTTGCTTTGATCTAATTTCAAAAAGTAAATATTTTTATCATTAGAAAATTAAAAATGTCGATGCAAATAGAATGCATCATGTTTAAAATAAGTATCTCGAATTTTTAGCTGATTTAAGCGTTTTAAATTTATAATCAACGTTATAAACCTGTAATTACTCGATATTATTCATTCTCAACGATAAAAGGTTTAAAAATTAATTACAATATTTTTTGACTTTGCTCAGCCCTCTATCCTCTTCCTCACCATATTCACATAAGTTCTTGCTGGTAAAATTAAAAATAATTACATTAGTATGCCGAGTCGAATGATAAAAATATTTTAATACAAGTTTAAAACGAAACAAAACTGAAATCTCATTTTAAAATGTTACGCAGAAACAAGTTAATTCATTCCATTTCAAATAATGCTTTTAGCTAATGGAAATAAGCAGAATTAAGTTTTGAAAAACTAAAAAAGCTAAGGCGCAATGAATAACTTTTTTGTTTTCGTTGACTTTTACAAAAATTTTAATTTAAAATTTCAAACTCATCATAATTCGTCCTTCCGCTACATTTCTTATCAGAATTCATTCAAATTTACCGCACAAAATTCATCTTGCATTTTGTTTAATTTCATTAAACTTTTCAAACTACAAAAGTACATGCTAAAAATCAATGTAAAACTTTTATAAATATAGCGACTTGCAAACGCGATGCGATAGCGAGAAAGAGAATTCTGATAATGCAGTTTTTAAGCATAACGTTCTTTTGGAAAAAGATTTTATATATTTCACTGTCAGAAACAATAAAAACCGAACTGAAAAATATAAAAAAGCTAAAGCGTTATCATAAAGAGACAAAACGTTTTGTTCTTTAAAAATTCTTTTCTGACAAAGTGAAAAGTTGTGTAAAACAAAATAGTTTCAGCGAAAAATAGATAAAATTCAAGTCGTTTAATCTATCGCTGCATTTCTTGAAAGATAATTCTTTTTAAACAAACTGAATTCACCTAACAATAAATTGTCTGCTTTTCTTTGCTTCAAATGTGATCAATATTTTAAATCCCACATTTTTTATCCTATTAGATCTCAGTTTGTTTTTTTCGCTCAAAGAATAATCACCAACTACTTCTTTCCATTAATCTATTTTCCTCTTTGCTTTGTTCTTCGTTTTTTTATTGTTTAATTTAAAAATAAGCGAAAGTTAAAAAATTGCTTTGAGAAAGAAAAGTTTTTTAAATTAAAAGTGCGTAATTTTGCCTATTTATACTTGAATTAAAAAGTTGCAAACTCGAAATGATCATCAATTTAATGTTTCTAGTTAAAAGGGAATTCACTATAAATGAGTATGATGAAAGAATGAATATTATAGTGAAGGAAATTCATTATAATAAAATAAACTCAAAGCGGATCAGGTTTATTTAATTAATTTAATAAAGCAAACTAATTTTTCATCGTCTACTATCTTAAATATCAATTTATTTGGAAATCTCTGTTTAATCAAATCTTTACTCTCTAGAATTGAAAATAAACTTTTAACACATTTCTGTGCCGTTAATTATAATTAATTTTTATTTTTTATTATTACAAAAAAAATTGTCAGAGGAAGGCAATCTTTCATTAACTCACATTATCATTGATTTCACTTCTTCATCTTTTTACTTTTGTTATAAACGTGACTTTCATTAAGAAAGGAGCCGAGATAAGACGAGACAATGAACTCGTGAAAAGATTTGATGAAAAGAAGAGAAATAAAAATTGGACACAAAATGAAAGAATAACTATTGAAAATTAAAGCAGATACAGTGAGTGAGAGATGTGTAAAAGCGCAATCTTAACATAGCAACAGAGCGTACGAAAAAATGATAAATGAAATTATCACTCAATAATAGTTGCTATACCAACAAATAACAAGTTGCTTTCGCTCGAAATTCAGCGGTTTTTGGGGTAAAATTCCTAGCTAATTGAATAATTTACAAATGTTGAATTTAACCGAAATAACAAAATGGAAGCTGAAACGATCATAGCTTTTCATTAGGATAAAAAATTTATAAAGCCTAATCAGATTAAAAGTATTGAGCAAGTAAAACAGTGAAAAAAGTTTACCCCATCAACGTGAACATTGAAATGAAAAAAGCAAAGATTTCAATTTGCTCGCTGGTGAAATTTGTTGTTGAACACACACACACATCCTCTTAAGGAACTAAATTTTCGTTTCACATTTCATCACAAGGCTTCAACTCAAAAAAATGAAAAGATAAAATAAGAACTGATTTCGGAGTTGTGCTAATACTATTTCTTTACTCTGTTTATCTCCTTGATCTCTTTGAAGTTTTTTCAAGAGTAAATATTTGCTTTATTCGCATCAATTTAATTCTGATAATTTTTCTGAATTCACTGAATGGAATGCAAAAAAAAATTAATCGAGTGACGCTTTATTTCGAGTTTTGAGAATATTGAATCGCACTCTGAAGCCATGAAAGAGCGCTTCTAGTGAAAGTTTACCGATCATTAAAAAATCAGGAGCTTTGGTAATTGCCTAATTATCAAGTCTCACATTCATTAATAGTAAATGCAAATTTTTGCTTCGCATTTCACTTTTGTTTGCTTTCACTACGTTAGCATTTACTTTGAGCTGTAAGACACACATTTCAAAAGAAA
This sequence comes from Dinothrombium tinctorium, assembly GCA_003675995.1. Taxonomy (NCBI): domain Eukaryota; kingdom Metazoa; phylum Arthropoda; class Arachnida; order Trombidiformes; family Trombidiidae; genus Dinothrombium; species Dinothrombium tinctorium. The sequence continues at coordinate 16,796 of NCKU01000666.1, read as the reverse complement.
GAAAAACTTACATTTGACAACATAAAAAGGCAGGAACAAATGAAAAAGTATTACAAAAGCGATTTTTTTTATATTTGTGTGAGTGAAAGTGATTCTGTTACGCAGTTTTGACTCAAATTTGGATAAAAGAAACAAATGCTGAAGAGATTTTCGTTTGATCAATATAAAAAACTTGTTGCACCTTTAACCTTTCGATGCACGGTTCAGAGCGAGGAGCAGAAAACTTTTCACTCTCAATCAGCATTTTACTTTAAATATAAAAAGTTTGGAGAAAAGTAATCTTAGAAATAAAATGAAAACTCGTCAAAATGCAAAGTACGAATTATTTTTAGAAAGTTTCAATAAAATAAAACTTGATTGTGTCTTTAAAGCCTTATAAGCCTTTTAAAAATTCTTTCAAGAATAAGAAAAAATTAACCGAAAACTTAAAATCTTATTTAAACAAAGCTGAATGAGAAGAATATGATCAAAATAAAAGACTGCGTAGACTCATAGCAGTTTCTGCGTTTCCCACTACATGTATTTCAAGCTTAATATTTGAATTACATGAAAATTTTGAGCGAAAATTGCTTCTTCTTCTCATTTTTTTCACGATACTTTCTTCAGATTCAACCTATGATCAATTCCAAATTTTGAATATCTTGGATTTAAACAAGGGTGTAATTTTTCTTGATTCGTAAAAAGTGAGACAGTGCAATTCCAGTAACTCTAGTTTAAAATTTGGGAAAATGTAATCGAGAGTAAATGCATAAATTTTATAACAAAAATTTATACAGTGAGTTGGTTATAATCCAGAAAATTTAGCTATCGGCTTCAATATAAATTTGATTTGTTTAATTCAAAATGATAAATTGATGTCAATATCTTTTGAACAACGTCACAATTATATCTTGTCTCTCGATCTCTCTTTGAACCCTTAATCTCCATCATAATTATATTACAAGAAATTGGATAACAAATTATCGACTGACAATATGCTTTTTTTTTGCTGCTCGCTCTTTGTTTTAAACTCATCAAATTACCGAATTTTCTAGTTGACATTGGTTCAAACAAAGTTCTATTAACATAAAATTCAAAAATATTGAGTTTAGAAGCGCTCTTTACTGTTTATAAAGCAAATTGAATCGCTACTGACACACCAAAACAAAAAAGTTTTATTCGCATGAATTCACCACTGAACATCATGTGCATTAAATCTGGGGAGACTTCTTTTATTTAAATTGCAGTTTTGGGCTTTCGTTTCAATGTTCTCGATGCTTAAATAAAAAAATGATTATGCTTAGCTTCTTCACGCAAACACTGATTCACTTAAAATTTGATTTCTTTTGCACTGAAATTGAATTTTTCGAAAGCATATAAACACAACCTACACATGTTATTCCTACAAAATTAAAATCTTTTTTATTCAAAAAAGTTTTAATATAGAGCTCAAGTTTCATGTTTACTAGTTTCTTAATTCAAGATAAGAACTTAACATGAGTATGAACAAGTATGAACAGTCTTAAAAGAGTATGAATATTCTTTAGAATATTATTTTTTGAAATAAACGTTCTGGCTGTTTCATGTTCTAAATCGGAAAGCTCTAAATGGAAGAAAGTAATGTTTGAAAAATAATTTCGACAAAAATGTCGACATTAAAGTAGAGATAGAGCAAAGAACAAATAGCTTTGAGTGCAGATTGATGCGAAATAGAAAGTAAATTTAAAATTTGAAGGAAGAAAGAGTCATAAAGCGAAGAAAAGAGTGAAAAGCAATTTCGAGTGCAAAAAATTTATTGTAAATGCAAAAGCGTTTTTTTGAACCATGTTTCCCCCGCAGTCAAAATTTTAGAATAAAAAATTCTGACTTTTGCGAGTATCACCGATGAAAAGTCACCTCGACGTTTATTTTCTTTTTACTTCTTGAGCGGAAATAAGAAAATTTTCTCAAAAAATAAGAGTTTCTCTTTCGAAAGATTAGCTGTGAAGAGTTGAAAACTACGCATAATTTCATTGTGATTTGTAGAAAATGTCATCCGATAAGCTTTTGATGGTGACAACAAAATCGAAAGTGGGACGCCAAATAAAGAAGTAAAAATTTTTGAGGATTTAAGGACCAGTTTCATACAAAATGTTAAAGAACACGAAGATAAATTTACTTCCAAATTTCATTTCCCAAAAATAGATGTTTTTTATGAAAAAGAGAAAATATAGAAATCATAAGTGCTAAAGTAAACATTCGATAATAAGTACAGTTTCAGAAAGAATGTTTGTCCAGAATCGATCATTTAATATCTTATCAATCTGAAACGCATTTATTTTGACCAGGATTTGCGACAAAATTAAAAGCATTCAAAAGTAAAATCAAGCACAGTTATCAATTTTGTTTAAGCAAACACGTTTCAGTATATACGAGTGAAGTAAGGTGAATCGTAAAATGTGTGTTTAAGTGAGTGAAGAAGTTTTTCCATTTTTTCTGACGATTTCATTACAAGTTAATTAATTTACTTTTGTGTTATTTAGAACAAAAAGAAGTTAGAACGAATTAAATAAATAATTTTTAAAAATGTCGGAATCAAAAATAAACACTTCAACATTGTTCTAACTTTGATTCTTTGGAAATCTTTGAATTGACTCAACCGATTTGAAATCTAATTTCGATTCTTTGAAATTCTAACTTTGAAAGCGAGGAACCTCAATTCAAAAGATTAATTATTGCCTCAGAAAATGTATTGCCGTTTTGCATATTGTTTGCTCGCCGTTCGAACGTTGATCAGCAAATTGAACAGTTTTTCGTGCTTTCTTATCACTAGAGCTGGTCAAATAGGTGATTTTTTACCTTAAAATAGGTGATTTTTAGTTGATAAAAAATAAGCAAAATAAAATAAAATTTAGGTGATGAAATAGGTGATAATCTATGAAATAGATTAAAAATTCAAAATTCATTTAAATTCTTAATGTAATTAAACCTTTTTAATAGAATTATCGAAACAAAAATTTATTGAAATCAATTATCATGTATTTTTTAAGATTTTCGGGTAAAAAAGATTGATTTTCAATTTTTGACAATAGTGCATCAGCCTCTATTTAACACTTAGCTATGAATTTGTAAAGATCGGTATTCTCTTCGTCTTTTTCGTTCGCTCTTTGAAAAGCATTTGCAATTGGCTCAACTATAGATAAACTTGAAGTTACTTTATCCTGATGTTTCTTGCTTTGAATATGTTGTTTTATCTTAGATGAACCATGTCTTGAATCCCATGGAATTACAATATTTGCGAGTTTCTTCATCAGTGGTAAAGTCAGGATAATTCTTTGCTATTTTACGTAGTTTTGATGAACTGACTTTAAATTTTGGCATCTTTAAAGAAAAAAATTAACTTTTTGCTTCCACTTTATGTTACATTTACACTACTTTTTAACAAGAGAACTCTTTTCCTTCTAATCATGTTTTTGTGATAATGTATTTATAATTCGCTGAAAAATGAATTATCTTACTAAATTGATAATTTTATTAGCTTTTGAAATATTAAAAATAGGTGAACTTGTTTGATTTAGGTGCTTTTAGGTGATTAGTACCCTAAATAGGTGATTTTAGGTGATATCTACATCTTCAGAATCACAAAATTTTGGTACATTTTACTCTTTATTCAATGTAGAACACGACTACAATGTTAACTTAAAAATAGGTGATCAGACCTACTTAGGTTGACCAGCCCTACTTATCACATTTAAAAGCGATTGCAAACATTTGAATTTCAACGCAAAGTGAAATGCTCATTTTGTTTATAAAAAATTCACAAATATTTTTTCAAAACTCACTTTCCAATATGGAATTAACGTGTGCAAATAATAAGTGATTTCAGTGTGACTTGTTTTGTAAAAATAGTTCACGAGTTATCGTTTGTTAAGCGACAGTTCTGAGCATTCATTAACCCTTTTTATTAAATCTTATCGTTTTTTTCGATTTCATCAAAGATAAGTTTAGAAATTATTTGCATTTTTAACACGCATCGCTATTTATATTGTTCATTTATAAAATAAAGTTTTATATTTTAATTTGAGAATTGAGAAACGCACCCTTAGTTTGCGTCTCCATAAATTATCGCTGGGACAAACATTTTTTCCGAAACTATATAGTAAAAGATCGATTTATAAAAGAAAGGTTAGTTACTTTATCAGTATATTGAACTTGAATTTTTTCATTTCCGACTCAAATTATGTTTAACTAAAGTTAAGAAATGTTTGCATATACACTCCGTTCACTTAAAAGAAAGTTGCAACTAAATATGAAAATCCAAAATCCGTCCTTAATTTTATCACTAAACATGATAATGATCTTAATTAAACAATGTTCAACTTGCAATTCAAAGATGATTGAACATTGATGCACCACTTTTTCTTAATAAAAAATCGATGTAGAAATGTCATCATTTCCGAATCTATTTGTAATTTTTTGTTTTTATCAAGGTTAAGTTGTTTAGCCTTCATTGTTTTCGCTTTATTTTTAAATTAAGATAGTGTACTATCGTGATCAGAAAAAATTCATTTTACTTTTGAAAGCATACTTCACTGTTGCGTCAAAGTCATAATTGATATCAAATTGTATATTTACACTAAAGGCAGTTATGACGTTTATGCAATGCAGTAAAGTATGCTTTAAAAAGTAAAATGTACTTTCTTCTTATCACGGTAGTACTTTACACTTAATTAATTAAATTTTTATTTATTTAAAGTAAACGAATAAAGCAAAGATATTCTTACAAAGGGTTAATTTTATTTGCGGGTTATTATATCACTGAATCTACTCGATTAAAGTTTTTCCTCTTGATTTTAGTTTTTATAAACAAAAAATTTAATATTGATTAAGAAATAATTAAAAGAAATACAAACATTTCCTTTTTTCGGAATCGAAATAGTTCGAATCGAAAAAGTTTTTAAACCGAACAGTTTCACTTAACAGAAGTAGAAATAGCTTTTTACACAAAGTGATGCAAACAGTATTAGATTTGATCCCATGTTAATAGAAAAGTTTGATTGTTCTCATTGAAATTAATTTATTCTTGTTATTCAAAAAGGCAAAGTTTTTCAATAAATTCCATCTTAAAAAAAACTTTTGCTAATTGTCTGCAATTTTCTAGTTAATTATAGAACAAATTTTTCTAAATGACTTTAAATCTTTTGCTTTCATTACAATATCTTTAAGCATTCTTTGAATAAACTATAAAAATGTTCAAATTGCCTCTCATTTGGAAGATAAGCAGCGTCTTCATTTTTTGGTTTGTACACAAATTTGTTTTTATTTAGTTTACAAATTATTTTAACTTCAATGGTTTTTCTATATAATAGTAAAAACTTTTTCGAGTGCATCTCACTTTTAAACGATAATTTTTGATTGCCGCTGTACGAGAGAGTTGTACAGACTTTTACAGTTTGTATGCCAATTAGTGTTTGACTTATGCTTCTCTTCATTTGCAAAAATGACTGAATATATAAATAGCAAAGAAAGTTACACAAACGAAGCCAACGAAAAAGTTAAACGTGAAGTAAATATTAATGTAAAAACAAAAATTCCAAACAGATGAATCAATGTCTTGTCTCTCAATGAAAACTTTATTTTGGTTATGCAAATATAGGAAGAAAATAGTTTGTAGGCTATTAACTTTATATGAAAAACAAATATTTTATAAACGAAATAACACATTTGAGGAAATTTTAATTATTTGTAGGAAAAAGATTTTGAATAAATATTGAAAAGCAAATAGATTTAAGTGCACTGAAACTCATATAAATTTGATTTATGCATCTGCTCATGTTCTATTTACTATCAGTATCAGTTCATGTTTTACATTTTGGTTTAAAAAATTCTCTAATCAGTTTTTTATTAACTGCGTCTTAGGTTTCTTAGCATTTACATATGGTTGCATACAACAAATCTTAAAATTTGTGTACTTTGCTGTTTATTCGATCTCGTGCGGGCACAAAATCAATATATGAACTGAGTTTTGCTATATCCATCAGCAGTATTCTGCGATCAAAGAACAAAGAGCAATTATATAGAAAAATCTTCTCTCAAAATGCCATGCTAAGTGTAATGTTGACCAATGCGATCGAATCTACATTTGAACAAGAAAAAAGCTCGTAACGTTGTCGCTATGTTTTATTCATTCAGTGAATTATGGAGCATTTATTGATTTCAGTGAAAGAATGTCTCTACATTGCATTTATGCTCGAAATACATTCAATCGATGATTGCCTATTTCACTTGTTGTCAAATCAAACTTTCTAGAAATAAACGAAATCAACCATATTTTTACCGTTTCACATAGCATTCGCCGAAACTTTTCTCCGAGTAAGTGAATTATGTAGATCACAATAATAATTACTTGTTAAGATTTTTTTGAACAAACGGAGAAATAAGCCAAAATGTTCTGACGCCAGATGCAACAGCAATTTATGTTAAATGAAAAAAAAAACAAAAAAATTAATAATGGTTTAGAAAATCTGGAACTTCGAGTAGATAAATTGGATATCTAATTTCGTTAAAGCTCTTTTAGGTTAATCTTGTTGCGATAAAAACAGTACCGAATTGATATTTGATTATGTCCGGCAATTGTCTCTGCTCAACAACAATGTCCGAGCTTAAAGCTTTTTTCAAACTTTTCACCTAACTTCATCAGAGCGACCAAATAGTATTCAAATTTGATACAATCACGACAATTTTATCTACACATAAAAAACACACTAATTGTGACTCTATTTCACATTTAAGAACAAAGTAATGCGCAACTTTGCTTGCTGTGCTTTTCGCTGCTTGATTTAAAATAAAAATTTTAAGCTTACTTAGTTTCTATGCCATGAAGATTACGTATTCAATGCAAATTGAGTAAGCTTTCGACTGACTGAAATTAATGCAAATAGATCACACATAGGATCACAAAATTTGATACTAAGCAAAAACTCAGTGCGAAAATACGTTTATTTGAATTCCCATGCTTTGAAATATTCCATTTTAATTTTCACATCCTTAACCGAAAATAATTCAAAATTTTTAACAAAGTTTCAAGCCAGCTTTTCAATTTAGAACTTTGAATCGCTCTGGGCAATTTCAATGTTTATCATTAAAAACTATCAGTGAAAAGCTTTTAAACTTTTTTATATTTTAATTTACCCGAATTTAAAAGTAAAAAGTAATCATGTAAAATTAGATAAGTCCGATTAATTTATTAGAAACTGCTGTTTGAGAGCTGATTATATGAATTAAATTTTATAAAAGCGTTAAGAGCAGTTCGTTACTTTATGATTTTATTTGTAAAAAAGTTTGAGAAAAAAAAACAATCGTTTCGAAATAGACAACAACATGGTTAGAACTTTCTCAAACAAAAAATCATTGAGATCAACGGCCATAAATCATTGCGGCTATTATTGAAAAATTAACCTCTTTTACCGCTTATAAAAAATGCGAAACTTCGTAATAACATTGAACTGTGGAAATAGAAAGATTTGAGACAAAGGCTCTTTCGATATATCAAATTTTTTCTTCTTTGTATTGTTTATGGCCGCTGTATCCGAAACGTCAATACAATGATTGATGGCTTCTGTTTTGAAATTCTTTAGAGGCAATAAATTTTCAAGCAAAAAGTGAGCTTTTAGTTTCAAACAAATGAAATTTCTTTTGAACATGAAGCAGATAGACACGCAGATAGTCGCATATTGAAAACTCATTTCAGACTTGATGAACAAAAATATGGCAAAGAAACAAAAAGAAATTTCAGAGTTCGATTAAAATCGAAGTGATTGCAAATTTATCTTTTAATTTATCGAAAGTGCATGAACGATATGCATTGAATATTGTATGAGATGAATGAATTAACAAAGTCGGTGCGCTCGCTTCGAGAATCATGCACTAATCAGTGATTTGTGCAGTCAGCGAATGAACAACCAGAGAGGAAACGAAAACAACTGTTCGCTTATTATTATTTTTATCAAAAAATTCTTGTGTTTTATCGCAAATGCTCAATAGTATCAAAGTCCAAGTTTCTTGAAATGATTTTACGACGAGAAAAGTTCTATTATCATGCTCCTCTCAAAGTGTTTTTTTTTTTTTGCGGAATAAAATACTGTCGATTGTCGCCTGAAGGCAACCAGTAAGCATCCTTTGTAAAAGTGAATAGCAATCTTAAATTTTTTCTCGTTCGCAAATTAATTTTGCACTAAAGACAGTATCCTCCGAGTTAGTGAGGCATTTTGCCTAATGAAGCTTGATCGTGCGAAAGCATCGGAAATAAAAAATTTTATTGGCTTCAATAAACTCACGCGAAATAGTCAGAGTAGCTGAACTTACGATCATTAAAAGGTTGAGTTAACCAAATTTGCAAGTTGCAAGTGTAAAAAATTTTAGATTGTTAATGACGCTGTGCAAAATTTAATTTGCTGTAGAGATATTTAAATATAAAATTACTTAAATTTGTTGCTAGATTTAGAGCGTTCCTCTTTTTATCTCTTCTAATTTGCTCACCATAAAATTAAACAACTTTTGACATTTTCCGTCGATTAGAACAATTTCCTTTTCAAAATGTTAAAGTTCATTCTAGAACTTTATATGATGGCAATCTCACTTTAATCTTTGAATCTAACCAAATAATTGAAATTTGCCAAAATTAAATTTAGATTTCAAGTGTTTTTTTATACTCTAAAAAAGATTATTCATGATAATTTGGGAGTTGTTTTATGTTTCTAATAACTTGAGTGACACTTTATTTTTAGCAAAATTTTCTGCTAAAATGAAACTTTATCATTTTTATGATAAAGTGATGCAGAATTTGATGTTAAAGTTTGACAATTTGCATTTCTTTTCGCATCCATTATTTATGCAATTTCATTAAACTTAAAGGACACAAGAAAAGCGAGACAACAGAGAGAAAAAAGTTTTGAATTTCTCCAACAACGAAGTAAACGATTTCGAATTACTTTAAGCTTTTTGTTTAAAACTCATTTTTGAAAGCTGTTCATTACGTAGTTCGCAGAAAAAAATTAATAAAAAATTAAACTTCAACACGAATGCTTTTTTGATGCATTAAGTTGAGCCTTTAAATGATTTGCTTCTCTGTGATGTGTGTCGATGCTCTCAGCGCTCGTAAAACTTGGAAAATTGCGCATTTCAAAAATAACAGCTTAAGGAAAATGTGAATAATTGCAAAAATGTGTTTCATTAAAAAGGTTTTATTCGCAGTAAAACTAGAGGTAACATGAAACTAATTTAAATTTTTATCTAACGAATTTACGCTGCGGAAACATTAAAAATAGAAATCATTTTTTTACTTAAAAAAACTTAATTCTTCATATCTTCTTACATCAGCCAAGTAAAAGTAAGGATATACAAATGAAGTAAGCTTTCTAGGCACGCTCAAACTTAGCTTTCGCGACTGAAAATGATATTTGCTGCGACTTTCTAAACGTAATCAATTAGTGAAATGAAACGAAAATGCACGAGAGAAGAAGATGAAAAGTATTTGATGTAAGCGGAAAGTTAAAAGAAAGTTTGAATGCTTTGACAGAACGTCAGCATCCGAAAGATAAACGAATTTTGACAAAACGTAAATAATACAAGTAAAACATGATGTATTTTGTTTGTCTGCGGCAAGTTTTTTGTTGCTTGAACGCTAAAATAATGAAGCGATGTTTAAGAAATTGGTTCCAAAAAACAAAATGTTTCGCGTTTAAATTTAAACGCGTAAAATTGCTTAATTTAACCTCTGTGTACTCGACACAAAATGTTACTTTAAAAATGAGAAGCAAAACAGTTGCTGTTGCTGTTTTGTCGGTGATCACATATAAATAGCAAAAATTTAGTTTAAATGAAAGAATGCGATTTCTCAAAAATCAGTAATTAACCGCAATTCAGCGAAACATTATTAGAAACCGTTGAGACGGAAAAATATTTTCACAAATTTTTGGATCTCATCTTTGTTTTGGAGTGAAAGCGAAGCATCTTTAAGTCATTCACGATTTTGTTCGCAACGATTTGCTGCATTTTAATTCTTGTACTTTTACTCATTTATGTTAACCCATGTATGGGCTCTACTCTTCAGGAATTGGTTGTAATCAGTGTCGATGAACACAATTGGAAAGGAATTGGCATCTCGCTCATCGTTATCGCTGCCATCTTCTCGGTTATCGGTCTCGCGATATTTATTCTGACGCCGAGTAAGCTATCAAATCTATCGATTTTCCGCACTCACTCTATTTTATGCTTTGCAGAAGATTTAAATGATAATTATGGAATTTATAAACTCGAATTAGACGATATCATCGGCACTAAATTCAAAGCGAAGCTGTTTAACGGTACTTGGATTTCGGGTAAGTAGAGATGCATTATTTTTCTCATTTGCATGATATTAGCTAGAAAAGCATTTGAAGTGAGTTCAATGCGACTACAAAATGAGATTATCATAGTGTGCGCGGAAATTGATCTGCGTGAAATGAATATATACACTCTTCAATCGCTTTTAGTCTCTAATCAAAAGTTTCATACCTCAGAGCGAGAGCGAGAGACTTTTCTGAGATTGTTTACAGGGTGAAACAAAAATTATGCAATACTCACATTGAGTTTGTTATAACTGTTGAACACAAAATTATCGCTTAATTCGCAGAATTAGATCTTGAGTTGGAAAGTTGCTTCTATTCGAAGATGAAAGAAAAAGATTGTCTAAAGCTTTATTTGTGCGTTCCTTTCAATGCGCTTTACTCTGTAATAGAAATTTTTTGAAAGCAAGTTAATAATTTGCAAGAGTTTCGCTGGCTTTTGAATCGCTTTAATGATATGAAGAAAAAAGAATTATGCAAAGGCAAATTCGTAAATTAAAATCAGTGAAATTTTGTTCCGAAAAGCGACTCATAAATAAATAAAAATAAATTTTGAATCATGATAACTTTTCGTAGAGAATTCTACCGAACTCAAGCGCGAATATTTTATTCAAGAAGTTTTCACAAATTTGCAAAAATGAAATTTTAAAAGACAGAGAGTAACTAGAAATATTGAACGCAAACTTCGCTGCTTTTCTAAATCTTTTTAAATTATTTATGTTTTTTTTTCTTTGCTTTTAAGCTGAAATGTTCTGAATTTGGACGTTTCATTAATTTTTGAACTTGCTTTCTCAACAAGTTTTCAAGAGCTTAATCTTTAAATGAAAATAAATGTAATTCAAAAATTTTTGTGAAAAATGCATAAATTTAAAATTAATCACTTTTGCTTTTTCGAATATTCTTTGAGAGCTTTTATTAATCTCGCTCGTTCAAATATTGATTTTCACTTTCTTTTTCCCTAATTTTCCATTAAAAATATTTCAAGTGTGTTTTTCTCCTCCGCTCTTTGATCAATAGGAAGCGAATTTGTGTACGTCGATGAGTCTGGCGACATATCTATTTTCGACGCGCGAAGCAATCGAACAACGCAAACGTTGGTCCACAGCTCACTTCTTGTAAGTCGCGAGTGAGAGCAATTTTTTAAATTTCGTTCTGCATTCAATTCTTGATATTCAATGATTGAAAGATTGCAAAGAATTCACTTTGAAACGCAGTTTTTTGTGTTTGTGTGTGTTCGCTGAAAAGAAGCAATATTTCATTTCAACTTCACTGGAAGCGAATAACATTTCGATATTTTTGACCGCAAATCTCGAATTCGAGAAAATCGATTTCGTAAAAAATGAAGTTTTTCTCTCAAAGTTAAAGGCTTATGAAGGCTACTTTTGCTCTTCAAAAACTTTTCGAAAGCAAAATTTTATTCTATTTTAAAGTGCAAAATGTTGATAAAACTAAAGTTTGCAAACTTAATTTCGTCTAATCTTTGTTTCAAACAAATAAATTGCTAAATCAAACTCGATTCTAACATGTTCGAATATATATTCAAATGACATTTTTTGCTTGCATATAATACAAGAAAATATTTGAGTTTGTTTCTTCTTCTTTTGTAAAACTTATGCTAGTTTTTGCCTAAATAATAAGTCACAGAGTGTGGAAACATGTCGAGAACAGCATTAATAAAACTGTGTCCTGTTGAATGTGCATTAAACTGTAAACGAGAAACAATTTTTCGTTATATGCGCTTATTTTCTTCTCCTCGAATGCATTCATTGATCGCAAAGAGAATCTTTCATCGCTTAGCTACGACGATGTGATTGAAATACACTCGACTCGCAATACATGTATCAGAGCAGCTTTATCCTAGGAGCTTTTATTCGCTTCATTTCGTTTCATTCCACTCGAAGTTTGAAAATATTTAAACAAGTATAATTATCAGCCAATTATTTGAGAAAAATGCTTAAGACATTTAACAACATTTTTCACTTGTTCACTGTTTGAAGACGTGTGCAACGCATTTCACTTCAATCAGCGGCGAAAATGAGATGCAACTTTTGATCGCTTTATTGTTTGCATTTTACAAATTCGTCTAAATGTGTAGTAATAATATCAAACTATCAATTGACTGTATGCATCAAAAAATTGCATCCGATCAAAAATTCTCGCTAAAAGAAATATTCGCATACCTTAAGCAAAGTGATTCAAAACGAAATTTTGAAAATGAGATGCTTATGGATGATGTTTATGATAATGATGCTTGCTTATGATACAATATTTGCGTTTGAAATGAAAATGGTTTCCACTGCTACAGCTCTTGCCAGAATGTTTTGCTTTCTTTTGCTTATAAAACTGTATTTTCAAATATAAATCGTCGTAAAAATTTTGACAGTGCACATATATTGTTGATAAGCTTTTTTGACCAACCAATCCTTCCTTTCAAAATTAAGTTTAGCATTTATACTTTTTATCCTGAGCTTATTGCGTCAAAAGACAAAGAAACTTCTCAAAAAACCGAAAAAATATTAATCAAAGAGAAAATGGTGCGAGAAAAACGGAGTTAAGCATTACTTTTGTTCTTTACTGTGAACGCCCAAAAGTAATGCAGAAGAAATAAAGCGAAATTCGTTTACTACAGCAGCAGAAATACACATTTCAAAACGATTTTCTTCTTTTTTGAAGATCAAAAAGTTTGAAAAAGGCTTACAAAAACCTTTAATCAAACATTTGGTAGTTTTCTGCACCATTTTGCTTCGAATTCTTTTACACCCTTTTTACATTAACAGTCGAATTCTCTCTTTTCAAATGCTTTTGCTTGATCAAACTTTTTCTTTGATTTTTATTTTTATTGTCTATCAAATTATGCGAATCGAGTAAAAATAGAAAAGCTCTGCTTTTCATCTGAATATTTTAAATTTCATGAAAATTTAAAGAAAAAAAATTGAAAAATGACCTATTCAAAAAGCAAAGAGAAAAAATGTCAAAATTTAATGTTCCAAAACAAAATGAACGAAAGAGTTATCGAACCACATGTTCTGGTCTAATACGCTTTTGATGAAATAATCTGAGTTGAAGAGAAAAATCGTCTGAAGAAAGTAGTCAAGTAGAACTCATTTAACTTTTCGCGCTACTATCAAATTTTAATGTTTAAAAATTATTCAAATTTCTTGCAAAAAAGAAAAATCAATTTTAAATTTATTTTTGTTCCTGAAACAGTATTTCAAACCAATAAAAATGTAGATTCGCGTAACTTACCGCTGACTTAGGTGTAATTAAGTTTGGCATTAAACGACGTGATTTCATACAAGCAATGATAACATCGTTTTCGATGAATAAAAAATTGATATAAACGAAACATGACTTTCTTACAGGTCGAATTCGGAAAAGTTCTTTCGTTAGAGATGTAATCATCACACAAGTGTTCGTTTTACTGAAAATTTCGATTTTTTTTCTATAAAGAATAAAAACTTATGAAATTACGCGAATATTTTGGTAAATAAAAATAATCTAAAGACAGCACGTGGCAAATATTGCCCCTAAATGATAGATTCTTGAGTTTTGCCTGAAAATTGTCTAACATTATCTAAACTTACAACTAATAATTAACATTTGCGCGATAGAAATTAATTTTTTGTGTTTTTAAAATTTTTAAGGTTTCATTTTGAATAAAGTTAACAATTTTACTCTTAAAAGAGAATTTTTCCTCTTTTTTATGCCGCTAAAGAGTCTAAACCTAAAAATTTAATTGGTCTTGTAGTCAAAAAGCATGAATTTTTTAAAATCATGGGTAAATATTTGCGAAAATAAAAAAAGAAGCAAATCATTTCGAGCAGTTAGCAAACAAAACGATGCGATAATTTTGCTGATTTTGCTCAAAACTTAATATTCTAAACAATTAAATTTACGATTTTTCATTACGATTTAACGGTTTTCAGCTTGAATTGATTCTATTCTTAAATAGAATATGTTTGTAAAAAGAAAAAGATTTGTTACTTGGCTTTTACTCGCAATGCATTTAAATTATTGAGTAAACGATGTTAATGAAGCCATAAATTCAATCGTTTTTAATCGGTAAAAGCTTGAAAAAGTTCTAATTTCACACGAAACTTTTTTTAATTAAAATGATTCACAGCTCGTAATTAGAGTGCATTAATGTGAAACAAAAATTTGATTAAAATTTTGCTTTCGAAAAAAGCATTGACATGAAAAAGCCATTAGGCTGCGCTTGCTAGGTTAGCAAAAAAGTAATCTCTCACCGACAATTTGTTTAACGCGCTTGCTCAAAATTGGATTTAGAGCAAAGTAGAAAAAAGGTGGAAAAAATGAAAAAGAGATCTTTGAAAAAGTTTTTAAAATAAAAAAGTTTGAGAATGAATAAATTCGACGACAGAAAGAGAATCGATCGAAATGAAAATTTATGCAAATGAGACGCGTTCAAATGTTCCCATTTTGTGTCAAAAAATTGTCATCTTGTTTACAGTCAGATGTAAAAAAAAGAGAGAGAAAAGAGCAACAAAATTAATTTAGGTGAAAATAATTTGATTCGTTTGCTTCACAGAACCAACATAGCGTCCAACATTTTAAGCTTTCTTCTGATCGTCAGTTTGTTTTATTTATAAGCGAAACACAAAGGGTGAGTAAAAGTGATCTCTCTGCCTATTCATATTCATATCTATGATCGATGCTGACGTTTGTTTTCTCTCGTTACTTATCATTTTCGGGCCAAAAAATAAAAAAGAATTTCGATTTTACGTCTGGTTCCGATTTCAAAATACACAACGTTACAAACGAGTGAGTATTGAATAGCAAACTGCTCACATTTCACTTAAAACATTTCTTATTTTCGTAATTATCTAAAATTTTAGCTTTTTTTTAAAAAAGTTTCTTGGAAACAAGAATATTTTGAGTTTTCATAAATCTTTTTGTTGTTAATAGGCACACGAAACCACTCCGCGATGCAATCAAAGAGCACATCCTCGATCATCAAAGCGCTGTTTTACAATACGCTTCGTGGTCTCCTGTTGGCAATAGTCTCGTAAGTTTTCATCGCTCTATTTCTGTGTATAGCGAAAAAACATTGCTAGTATCTTACGCACAGTCCGTTTTAAAGTGGAGCACAGAAAATAGAAATGCGAGCGATTCTGTTTACACCAGCATTCACGACATTCAAGCAGAGTTCATATTATTTATAGATGCGGTCGGAAGATGAATTAATTTGTCTGAGTTAAGAAGCTATTTACCTCTGAAAACATTTCTTTTTTATTCATTCGACAGTTTTTGTTGAAATTTAATCGAATATTACCATCAAAATTCAAAAATGTTCTTTATATTCAATGTGTTCTTCATATTTTCAATGTGACTTCATGCTAGATACTAAACACTAGACTTCACACTTTCTTGGTAATTTAGCGCTCGCTCTTCGCTAATTGCAAAAACTATTCAATTCATTTATATTCAAATTCTAATTAAACTTCATAATTAGAGAAACTTAATGCTTAAATCAGTTTTTCTTTTTTCATAAATTTTATACGAATGAGTGACAAACTAAAATTGAATATTAATTTACGTACTTATCAAGCAAGACGAACTAAAGGAACAAAATTTTTTCAATGTAAGACTGTCAGAAATCACATTTCATTATATTTGCATAATGAGCATCAGCGAAAATAGCCACGTTTTGTTTGACTATTAAATGCGGATCAAATCACAAATTTTTATGTTTTTTACAATAATTAAAGTGTGGTAATTATCGCTAAAAGCATACTTCACTGCTCAGCGAAAGTGGTTTGCTGTAAAACTCGCCGCTGTGAAAGCTTTCGATTCAAGAGTATTTGCATTAATTTGTGGCGTGCACAATGACGCGCGTAAATGATCGCACTATCAAAATGCAATAGCTTTTGTCCCTCGTTTGGTGACAAAATAAGCAATCAAACAATATTTCACATAAATATAAGAGCAGCACGCAATACTTGAGCCAATCGCCAATCGCCAGCGGTCGATTAACACTCTCGTTTCGCACTCAATTGCAACGTATCGGTTGGATTCAACATTTCAATGCAGTGAAAATTATTCGTCGTCGTGTTCGCGTTTCGAACAGGATTGCTATTGAAGTGATCGAACCAAATGTTATGATTGTTTAGTAACTTGTGTTTTGCTAATAAAATTAATGTTTAAAATCACAAATCCATTGCGCTCATCCGAACCGAACTATTTGTGACGCCAACTTGGCCCGGTCGTCTCAAATTAAAATATTTTTCACTCTTTTTTGCGCAACGTTTGAAAGTTTGAAATTAAGATTAGAGATATCGCACGTCTTGTGTCTTTCTAACAAGGAATCTTTTTTTTGTGCCCGTTCCCGATTTCAATTAAACTTGGTATGTAGATAGAACTTGATTAGTGTATCAAGAATTTCCCCATCATAGGTGCGAATTTTGCGCGTGAAGCAAGTTATTCGCGTGCAAA
>NCKU01000665.1:0-35891 GCA_003675995.1 Dinothrombium tinctorium | reverse complement strand
GAAGCTTTAATTGTTTATTGCGATATTTTACCACAGAGAATAGTGTAGATACGTTTTTTAATTCTTTTGCATAGAAATTCAAAAATATAACAGAAATTTTATTTTATTTTTTTCCAAAGATTGAAAAGTCAAAATTAATACTTTGATGGCCTAAAAGTTATTTATCTGCCTCTGTCAAAACTAGTTTATTTCAATTCAATATTAACTATGGATAAGATAAGCTAATTTACGATCACCACTTTAGATAAAGTACGTAGTAGGATCAGAAAAAGACTTTTGCAAAATGATATTTCCCTTTAATTTATTGTATTTAAACAAATACAGAATCTTATCCGAATATTCGCTTATCGATGTTAAATTGTTAATCAGAACGTATAACATGCATTTAGGTGGCTAAAAATTTAAAATCTCTCGAAAAAATATCAACAAACGTTGTCCGATTGTTTTTACGAAGTATCCCTCATCCACTGTTATCACCTTTACGAGTATTGACACAATTTTTTGCCAATAGCGTAAAAACTGATCTCCAAAAATTTTTGTCTTGCAATTTAGCGATGTTATAAATGTAATTACACTAAATTACGTTCCGTAATTTTACGTAAGTTACAAAAATTACACTTGCTCAGTGTAATTTTACACTTTTTGCGTAAATTTATACTTAGTGTAAATAAATTTTTCAAAGTGTAAGTTATATAAATCATCATCAAAAATCACAGACGAATACAGAATTATACAATTAAGTCTATGGTAAAAATGTTTCAATGCTTCTGATAAAAAATTCACCGATTTTAATCGGATTTTGTTTTTTAAAGCTTTTTTTGATGAAGTTTGTATTGATTGCTTGTCGAAATATTTAGTTTATAAATAATTACTGTTTTTGTTTTATTTTAAGCACTTTACAAAAAAAGTTATAAAATGTAATAAAGAAATATGAGAAAATGCTCTCGATATGTGCATAAGAGCGCTATGAATTCTATAATACAGCATTTGAATCTCTGTTATGACAAACTTTTTTAAAGAAAAGTTTTGCTTAATTTTGAGTTAAAAATTATTTTACGTAATTTTACACTTAAAATTCTAAATTTACGTAAAATTACAGTTTCATTTTTTATTTTACGTAAAGTAAATACTCCTAGTTAAGATCAAGACTTTGACACTTTTCACAATCATATTAAAAAAAAAATTGATGTCCAATAAAAGTGATGCGATTCGTTTCCTCATGGTCAGTTCCTTTCCCACTCTGCGGTTGTTAATAATTTTTCAGTTAAAGATATTTGTTTTGACTGTAAACGAATCAATTGAGTTCAGCAACCTCCTCAAACAAAATAATTGAAACAACGTGTCAAGAATTTTTCATATCATGTTTTTCGTGAAATTGATATTCTTCTATTTCAAACCGTCAGCTTGATTACGAAAACCAGAATTTTTGAAAATTGATCCTCATGTTACTATCACACGCTTTTCTTACGCAATGCGCAGCTTTGAGAATATGACGACCGCATATTAATGCCACGCCTCACGATGGATTGAGGATAAAACCGTTCTTGAACGCTGATATTTAGGCAAACCATGCACGGATATTCACCGTATCGGAAGAAATCTACTGCAAGAATACGAAATTTTTTGAGTTTTATCATAGTGTTCTAAGCAAAATTATTCATAAAAACTTTTTATTTGACATGAATCATATTAACCTTTACTTACCTTAATCGACACATGATTTAAAGCCGCTTTCTTGTGCTGCGAGAATATACGAAATTGCTGCTAAAATTGCATTGTAATAGATTCGTTGCAAACTTTGAATAAAGATAATTTTGTTGAGTGGAACTAATATATCAAAGGTAAGTTTATCAAAGTTTTTTTCTGTTTTTATGATAAAATTTAAACTGAAAAAAACATCTGCGTTAGATAAAAACATAACCAGCGAATTCTTTGCGTGAGAAAATGATTTTTATCAATTTATGATTTCGCACATAAAATGGTGGAAAGTGGCGATGCGGGTACACTTAGAATTGTTTCATTGTTAATAAATTTAATAAAATAAAATAATCTAACAATCTGACACGATCAAAGATTTGATTTTTGTGCGTGAAGCAAGTATTCGTGTGCAAGTTTAATGTCAATAGCTTAATAGACTTAATATTAAAGCTTACACACGAATAATGTGCTTCACACGCAAAAGTCGAACTTATGATTGGGGCATTATTAATACACACATGAAATTCTATCTACATGATAAGTTTCAGTAAAATTGGAATCAAGCAGAAAAAGTGGATTCCTTGTTAGATTATTTTATTTTTATTGAATTTATCAACAATTAAGCATTTTCTTACAAAAATATTCAAAAAATTTTAATTTTTTAGAACATTGGCCAATATCTCGAGAACGGTTCATTTACATCTAAAACGTTCAAAAATGAACTCTACGAGTTAGCTTACTTTTAATGAGGTACGTTTGAAACAATTCTAAAGGCATCCGCATCGTTCATTTCAACCATTTACTCTGCTAAATTATAAATTGATAAAAATCATTTTTCTCACGCAAAAAAAGTGCTGCTTATGTTTTTACTTGACCCGCATCGTCCATTTCGACCGAGAAAATAGAAAAAGCAATTTTGTTAAAGGTTTTTAGAATCTGTAGAAATGTTAAGTTAAGTTAATTTTTTAACTTTAAAAATTTGTTTTTAAAAAATTAAAACAATTTTTCTTTAAATCAAATGTACTAATAATTTAAAAAAATTCCTATTTTGAAATAAACTCGTACCAACAAAAAAGCAAGTGAAAATTTAATTTAATTGAATCTCGAGTAAAAGCTTTATGAGCGAATTCAATTTGAAAACAAAAATGTTTTTAAAATTGAAATCAACTTGGTAAACATCTTATAAAAAATGAATAAATTTGAAAGCCAGAATATTCATCGAAAACTCGGAATAACCCAAAATTGAATTTTTATCTTTCTTAAGCTTTAAATCAGCACAATTCTGAATTGTGACAAATTAGCACTTAAAAATGAAGTAAAAAAATTTTAGTTAACTCAAAAGAAAGACAATGAACCCATAAAAGAAAGTAACGATGTTAAATGATAACAAATGAGCAAATCTTATTTCGCCTCAAGCATATTAAATGCTCATTGAATTTAACACAAATAAAAAATATTTACATGAACTTACTAGACAGGAAAAAACTGAAGAATTTTTATCGAGCAGAAAAATTTCTACAAATACACATTTCTGCGAACCACCTTAATTCATTTTAAGCTTAGTGTTGAGTTTGAATAAAACGCCTCTTCGTCCTTACTTGATGATTATTTTACATGCGTTTTACCTTAAAGTATTTTTACTTTATTTCAACATCGACAAAACTTAAAATTGTTCAAAGCAGTTACTTCATAAGATTGAAAAAAAAAATGAATTCAACACTTTCACTGCCTGCCTCTGATGATTATAGTCCTGTGCGCGATATTATTTTGCTTGTGCTCTATGCTGTAACTGCATTTTTTTCTATTTTCGCTAATTTTTGCGTGTGCAAAATCATTTGGACTGAGAAGCAAATGCGATCGAACACGAACTTATTGATCGCGAGCATGGCGGCGTCCGACGTGCTGGCCGGTGTCGCTATTCTCGCGCAGTGGCTTTTTTGCTCTGAATACATGCTCGAACATGGCAGCGGCGATTATCCGTGTGCCTTTTTTAAATCATTGCAAGTAGCGACTTACTTTTTGTCCACACTCACAATGGTTGTCATCGCTCTCAATCGCTACGTCGGAATATTTTACTGGCATAAAATTCGCTTCAATGCTACAGCGGCGATTGTTAGCACTTGGTTTATTGCCATTGTTTTTGTCGCGATGACCGCGGTCTCTGTAAAAATTTTCAAGTACTTCACTTCTAAAGAGTTGATTACGTGCGGTGTTGTGTTAGAGTTTACGAAACCTTTTGATTCGCGAAAAGTTCGCAAAATTCGTGTAGCGAGCGTTTTGATTGGTCAATTTTTAATTCCACTTCTTTTGACCGCATTCATTTACGGACGAATTGTTTGTCTGGTTATGAAGAGGAAAATAATCGGCGAACGGTATGAGCAACGTTCGAGACAATTGAATGAATCGAAGAAAAAGACCATTTTTATGTTGCTCACAGTGTTTATTGTATTTGTTCTGTGCTGGTTACCTGTTCAAACTTTTCACTTGTGGAATTTTTTCGTGAAACCGAAGAAAAATTTAAGCGGTTATTGTAATCATAGTACAGCGTATTTTATACTCTACTGGTTGAGTATAAGTTCGTGCTGCTACAATCCGATTATTTATTATATTTTTGATAAAAGGTTTCGCAAGGGATTTAAAAATTTATTTCAAAAAGAACGTAAGCGATTAAAATTGTCACAAATTACTTTAGAAACCTTAGAAACCACTACAAGCGCAACAAAAAAGAATGAAGTTTAAATATTTAATAAAAATTTTTATATTATTTATTTTAAAAGTCGGCAAACATATGTGTTCTATAGTGAATCCTAATTTGCATCAGCTAATTCAAAGCAGCACTAAATGCGTGAAGATAATTGCATCGTGAATTAAGTGAGAATACAATTCAATTTCCAGCAAAAATTTAGTGAAACTTTAGATTTTTAATGAATATTTTCAATCAAGAAGTCAAATTGCCATCTGTTTATCGAAAGCAATAGACTAACTGATCTAAACTGTTGTCGTAATAAACGTTCGTTTGATTCTGCTTTTTTTGTGCTTGATTTCAGTGCAAAACGAAAGGATTGACGAAACGATTAAGACGATACAAATAACGATGATCCGTTTGTAAAAGCTAAGCAGCAATGCAACCACACCAGCATATTGCTGATCTCTGTGCAATAATCTCTCCTTGTAAGATTTATTTTTTAGAAAATGTGACACGCTGCGAATATTTTTCATCAATATTCCGTATTCATCTACACGATAGGCACTTAACTTTAGAAATAAAATGAAAAGAAGAGAAAACAATTTATTGTAAATGCTAATTTTTCGAGTCGCTTTTTTGATGAAATAGTAAGAAATAAGTGAATTATCGTCGGACTTTGAATTTAAAATTTTCACCTTATCGTCAGTTTATTCTTGTTCAAAAGTTTACATTAATTTGGAATTTTGCTGTCTTTAAAATGGTTTGAAAATCGGATCGAACATCGGAATTCTGTCAGATTTGCCTACAAAAGTCCATTTTTCGATCTTTAATTTCACTTTAATCGCGACATCGGTGAAATTTGCTGTAAAGATAATGTAAAGTAGAAACGATACAATAGCAAATGCATCCAATGAGTTTTGTGCTCTTCGAGTGTTAAGTTGCACTTAAAATTTTTCTCAAACATAATAGAAACGATCGTAAATAAATGATTTTCAGTTTTCAGCAATCGAATTGTGAATGATGAAAGCAATTAGAAAAGAGAAAAACTCTGAATGAAAGCTAAACTCTAAATCAAGAGATTATCAAGTAATTTTATAAATTTCATGTCGAGGTCTCTCAAGGGTCATTAATGCTTTATATTCACCCAAAATAAGTAAAAACATAACAAGTTCTCCTTCGATTTTCAAAATATCGGGAAAAATGAAAATTTCAGCTTCTTATAGAAGATGAAAACTTAATCGCCTTGTGATTTTGAAAATTTAGAGTCAAATAAATAATTTAAAAGGGGCAAAATAATAAATAAAATCATTCCTCATTGATTTCGAATAATTTTTTTTTGAAATGCAAGTTTTTTCCAGGTTTTCATTTCTTTGTAACACACCAAAAAGTCCCTTCTACGATCCATTGCTTAGTCTCTTTCCAGAAATACTTTACGTAGCAGTCACATAAGTAACACTTTTAAAAAATTTTCCCGAGAAATTTCACACTTCTTGATTCTATTCATTTTTGCTTTGAAAGCTCTTTAAAAAATCTATGAATACATTAAAATGTTTCGCCATTTTTGAGAAACTGAAGTTTATTAATCATTTCAATATAAATGAAAGGCAAAAACTGTAAACATTACAGTATCGAGAAAAAGTTTTGTCACTCGTAAAAATAAGAATAACTTTTTAAAAACTTCATCACTTAATTTGAAAAATGTGAATAATTAAAGCTTATTGACAATAAATTAATCATTTAAGCATGTTGTTTTAATTAGTTTAATTTTTAAAAAAAGATAAAAATTTTTTTATGCAAGTGCATATGAAAATTAAAAATATACTTTTGGGTAGGGCAAAAATTATTTTAATTTTTTCAATTGTAAAATATTAATTTAATTCATAGTTGTTTACTAAATAGAAACGCTAAAAACTTCAGATTTTTTTAAACTTAGATAATTTCAAATATATATCAAAATAAAAATCATATTTCTATTCTCAAAGCATAAGTATTATCAAATATTTTTATAAAATATTTAAAATTTTATGAAACTTTTCCTACCTACTTTGCTTGGAACTTATTACCACAAAAAAGATTCTCATAAAATTGATATGATTGAAATTCTAGCATTCAAAAGTGCGAATCTGAAAAGAGGGTAAAAGCACTTATCTGGTCAAAAGTTTCTCACAATCTTTAAATAAACAAAGCGAATCATTAAAAGATTAAAGAAATTTCCCAACTTTGTTAAATTTTCCATTATAAAGTCAAAAGTCGAATAAATAAGCAATTTTCATATTGATTGAGCTAAATTTCATCAATTGTTTTCTATTTTATTTTCAAAAGTTCAAACATTGTAAAAATTTCAATTAACTAAAAAACTAGGATCTCTTCGTTTTTATGCAACAAGATCATTTCAAAAAGTTCAAGGTGATCTAATTGGGCTAACAAAACCCTTTTTAGATGAAGCTTCATCAGCACTTTGTCGCGGAAAGTCCATAATAATATTGACGTCATTTATTCCTATACTTGCTGGAGTTTCGTTTGGCAATATTCTTTTGTTTTGATGATAGAATTCTAACGATCTTTGTCCAATATGTTGCCGCTATAAATCATTTTTAAAATATGCCGGTGTATATACTGTGTTACAAGGTACCTAACTTTCCTTGACTTATTCGACGAGTTCGCGAAAGGTGTCAATTTATGTCAATAAACTTTATAATACCAATTTCATTTTAAAGCACTTGAGTTTATCAAAAATAACTGAATAAAAATTTAAATATTTTCATAGCGGTTTTCTTACCTTTAATACATTTTTGGCCACAAAGTCAAACTCCACGAAATTGGATGAATCAATGTTTTTGAGAAAACCATGTGTCCCAACAGCATATTTTCGTCTGAAGCACTTTGATTCTAGTCGAATCAAAGGCCTCTTGAAATTTAATCGACCTAAAAATAAACAATCAATCTTTTGACTTTTTCGGCGTATTATCTAACCTTCTCCAGAAATTTGCACGTCTTACACTTAGTAAATTAGTTTTCCTGTATTCTTTTTTCTTCGACTGTTCCATGAGTAAATTTGCACTTTACACCGAAACATTTTCTTGCTATTTAGTCGGCGCAAAAACCTGCTCTAAAAATATAATTAATTTCATCGCCTACTTAAAGATTCGTACTTTTGAAGTAAAACGTTAGAGTTAAGCTTAGTATGATGTGTTTTTAATTTTGAATTTTTTTCTTTTATAAATTAGAAGGATTTTATAGATTTAACATCTTTATTTTCTCATGAAGGCATTAAAGTTAAATACTTAATAAAAAGGACATTTTTTATCGCACAAGTAATATCCTTTTTACACCACGCCGATCAAAAGTGACATTTTTTGCTCATTTTAAAAGCATATTCGCCATTTTAATTTTCTACTATTTCTTCTATTTTTTATCGGCTAATTGTTTTTTATATAAAGTATATACCCCAACTTAATGTTTCAAATCAATTTTAAAATTTTCCGTAACCCGGCCTTAGTTTTATAACTTTGGCGCCGAGATCACTTGCTCAGCCGCCGAAATTTGTTTTTTTAAGGTCAACTTTATTGGATTTTGTAATCTTTTTGTAAGTTTGATCCTTCGATTTTTTATTTTCTCATATTTTCTACGTGCTTTTTTGCATTTTTTGTTCAAATGTTCACATTAATGTTAACAACTTCAGTGTAAAATTGAACTCAATAATAATTATGTCTTCGTTGATGCATTGTGCTCGCAAATTTTTATTATTTTGAGTTTTTGTTAATAAAAAATTTGTGAATTTTTTGTTTACATGAAAATTACATAATCTAATCAATAAATTAAAACAATATTTTCACCCAAATAATTGTTTTATTCACGATTAATTACGAAGTAAAAGAATGTTCAAGTGACAATTTTTGCTTGGTACTATACTTAGATATTAATTATTCAATCTAATTTCTTTTAAACTAAATTTACTTTTAAAATAACCGAAATTATCGGCACATACATCAACGTTTTAAATATCAGCTTTTCAAAATTAATAAATTGAATGTTGTGTTGCTCATATTGTAGAATGAGGAAGTGAAGTAAACACAATTCATTTGTAAAGAGAAAACTTTATTTCGTGTTAGTATTTCACTTGTCGAAATGGTGTTAGTATTTCACTTGTTAATACACTATTGCTGTTGAAGATATTGAAAATTCACTTGCATTTATATTGAAAATAATCTAAAAAATTATTGAGCGATTTAAAGTAATCAAATGATTAAAACTGTTGAGCTATGTACTGTGGGAATTACTCGCCACAATTGTTTTCAATAAGTATTGCAACATGCTTCGAAGTATTTATATTTTTTCAAAGACCTTAAACTAAAAATAAATATGACTTTACGTTTATTACTTTGTGAATTATGTTTTTATTTCTATTGATCAGAAGTGAAATTATTTTAGAAACAAGCATTGAACAAATTAAATGTTTTTAAAAGTAAATTAGTATGTGATTAAACTTTTATATTTCAGCCATTTTATTGCTTAACAACAATATAAAATGATTGAAAATTTATTACCTTGAGTAAGAGAATTCTAAAAAGTTTTCACTTGATTTATTTTTTTATTTGAATTTATTTATTTATTTTTATCGAAGTGATTTTCATCAACAAGACAAAGCAGAAGAGCTATAAGTTAAGCTTCATAAGTTTTTTTTTTAATTTGTTAACTTTAAAATGTTAAGACTTTGGTATTACATTTTCACTTGTTTTTTGGCATCAGGTAACTTTTTTAAATCTCATTGTTGCCATGTAAAAATTTATAAAATGATTGAGCTCAACATGAGCTTCAAGTGATATGTATTTTGTTAAAATTTCGAACTTATACCTAGGGACCAGCTTCCTTTGTTGATATTTTCATGTTTTTGTTATGTGAATAAAAATGCTTTCAACTAGTTTTCTCTTTTTAGATTTTTGACAATAAAAATTAAAAAGCTCTGAAAATTTTGAAAAGAATACAAAAAATATATTCAATTCACAATTTAACAGTTTTTTTTTGAAAAAACTGACTAAAATTCAAGTACTACTGTGAAAAGAAAAAAGTAACATGAAAGTTAAGCCGCACTTAATTGGGAAGTGAAACTTTTTTCTCTAAACAATAGCATAATCTCATTCTTTTATTTAATTAGCAGTATTTTTATAAATTTTATAAAATATAAAATTGTACTAGTACAAATTAGTAATGGAAAGAAAAAAATCTTCCTACGCTTGCAAATAATCTCGCAAAGAATGTACACAAAATAAGAAGATTTTTGCTTTTCAAACACACGCGTTGTTTTTTAATTTCTTATCAAATCGTGTTAATTGTTTCCATTTCATTAAAATAAAAATTAAAATATATAAAAAATTATAAAAAAATAATTGAACCAGTTAAACAAATGTTTGCATGAGTAAAATTGAGCTTGAGAGAATTTGTAGGTAAAGTACGATCAGTAAATTACGCCAGAGCGCGCATTTAGTTTGCAGCAAAAAGTAAATTGCGTGTGAAATTGTTAAACAATATTGAGTACGGCGAATAAATTTGATCAATTTGAACCATTTTGGACCTGGTTGAAATTCAGAGCTTGCTAAAAGTAGCGTTCGATGACCATAATCGAACACTGCTGCGAATACTTCAAATACCCCCGCATGAATCAATATACCACCAGGATGAAGTCTCATCGCGAAATAAATGAAGCATAATTTGACTAAACATTGAACGATATTTGAGCATTGTCTCGTCGACAATGAGCCATTTTTATCGTAAAATTCATTTAAGCAAATCGAACCGATTTCGAGAAATTTGACACACAGCATCATATAAATAAGATAAATGGTAAACCATTGTTTCAAGTTATTCGTATTCGGATCTAGCTGCGAACAATAGTCAAACGTTGAGTCGAGTAACCACAACACGAACAGCGAGCCGATCGTGTAGAAACCAAACAAGAAACTATTCAAAATTAATTTCACTGGTCGTAAATCGTAGTTGTTGAACGCGAAGTAGCCATTTAACGAAACGTAAAACAAGAGAACAGAAAATAAAATTGAAAAAAATTTAATCGGAGATCCGTCGATAAATGCAAAACGCTGAGTACGCGAATCAAACTCGTGTTCGAGTAGATGAAGCAACTCTTTTACAATGAAAGACATTTTCACATAAAGCGATGCGCGTAGAACGATAAGTGCGGCTAACATAAACTGAATTTAAACAATTTTGTCCACAAAAAAAAACTAACGATTATTGAAAAAAAGTAGCGAATGTGTTACTAACTCTTGTAAATATGTCCTAAAAGTGAGAAACTAACAAATGAAAATGAAGCGAAATTAATTTGACAACGAGCGCTTGTTGATTGTCCTTTTTTGCGCATCATTTTGTCTTGCTAAAACGTGGCGATGCATAACGATTGATAATGACGCTTTGTTTTTTCGTTTTTTGATTTCCCTGACCCCTTTGCTAACAGTTTATAATAATAAATATTAACGTTCGCTTTCTTAAATTACTCGTAACGAAAGTGCTCTCAAAACGTTTTCAAGTACTGCATCGAATATAATTAAGAATAGCGCGAGGTTTTTCTTCACCTCGATTCTCGCTTGAATGAACCCGAACGGCAAACATTTTAAATTTTATTCTCTTCCATTTAAATGTAAATTAACATCATAAATAAAAAGCAGATTTTCAAAATCCTCATCGAAGTGATGATCAATTTTTAAATCTGATCAATTTTGGAAAGAGTGAATTCATTTAGTTTAACAAGTAAGTTTAAGTAAAATCAACGAGATTTTTGTTGTTGTTCGTGATCAATTAGTTCTTTGCTAGTGGATAGCTAAATATTTTAGAATATTGAGAAATTGTTTTGATAAAGTACTACTCCTGAAACCAAAAAAGTTTAAATTTTTAATTAATTAAGCTTTTAGGTTATTTAATTTTTGTTTCAAATGTAATACATAAAATTGTAAGCAATTTAAAGTTAGCATCAAAATTGCTCTGAGCTTGTGAAAAATGAAAATTTTTTGCTCATCGTGGCGATAAATATTAAAATTAAAAACTGTTTAACAAGCAAAATTATTGATTCAAATACGCCATCATTTGTTTGTTTGCAGTTAAAGTGAAATCCGCAAGCGTCCAAAATAATTTAAATGCCAGATATAAAAGGAAAAGTTGCCAAATAGCATATAAAAATTTTAATCTGAAAAAAATAAATAAAAAGAAAATTTAGATGCTAATCAAGTAATTTAATAAGCTTACATTTTAAATTTAATTCTTGCGATGAAAACATTTTTCTCACTCTCATTGAGAACATAGCGTCGAGCGAATTTAATGCTGTTCTCAGTGTGTAAGTAAAAATCAAGCTTTCTCACGTCGATTTTAAACAATTTACTATCGGTTTCGTTCAACGATTCGATCAGCGATTTGAAATTATCGCATTGAAATTGCCATTCATTGTTGGCGAAGAATTTAAACGCGTCGCACATCGTATGCATTTTGCGCACAGCTTTGCACAAACTGAAAAAAAAGTTACAAAGTATTAAGCAATCGCTACGGTAATCGCTCACATTGGCTTTTGTCTGCACAAAGTCAACAATGCGTCGATCAAAACCGCGAAAACAGTGTGATAGAAAAAGCGTTTCACTTTGTACAGAGTTGGGTTGTGATTGTTTGTACGTTGAGGCGTAAATGTCGGACGAATCATGTAGATCGATGGTGTTTCGTTTAACAATTTAATACCGTAAAGTAAAAGCTCGTAATTTTCTGGAATTCGTTGTCGATTCAGAGAGGAACTGACAAGATTGTAAAATTTAGCCTCTTTCGGTCTGCAATCAAAAAGCGTTTAAATGTTTTTGACTCGCTAATTGTTTAACATTTCATACTTTGTTTTCGAAATTTGCCAGGCCAATGCTAAAAGCGAATTCGCTAATACATCAATCGGTGTGTACTCGGAGTGATAAGAAAAATCCCAATCGACTATTTGAATGATACCAAGCGAGCCTAACACTCCTAAACCGATTGGACCAACTAAATTGCTAGCAAAACCTGGGCACGGTTCATCGTAGGCGGTAACAACGATCGCTGGCCTAGCGATCACTGTCGGTATATCGCCGCGATATTTGCAAACAATATGCTCTGAGAGTGCCTTTGTGAACGTATAATTATTCGGCCGTCCATCAAAGTATTTTATTGCTTCATTTTCGAGTTCTTCGCCACTTAAATTTCTTAAAATTAAAAAAAAATCATAAAAAATTAATTTTAATTTTAAGTAAATTTTGTTTACTTAAATTTTTCCATGAGCTTATCCAAATCTTCACTCAATGGTTCGAGTGATTCTGGGACTACTTTGAGATGACAATTGCTGTATGCCGTAGAGAGATAGACGATGCATTTCAAATTGATCAAGCTTTGGGCAAAACGCATCAAATTTTCAGTTCCAATTGCGTTTGAGAGAAAATTTGAGCTGCGTCGAGATGCGAACAATTAATGCAAATAACAACAAAAATAAACTAAAATAAAGGAAAAGTGATAAATAACTGGACTAGTTCGCTTGATTTTGAATCTTTCTACGAATTATTTTTCAAGAGGCTTTTAGGCAATTCTAATTTAAATAAAATTTTGGTAAAAGATTGGGTTACTACAGTAAAGAAAAATGCAAACAAAAATTCAAGCTCATAATTATGTAGTGGTAATAAAATTGAACTTGAAACATTAGCGATAGAAATAAGTAGCAAAAATCATGAAATTAATGAAATACAATTTGACCTCATCAAATTACAATTTTTTGTGCAAATATGAAAAATTTATGATGTTTTCAAAAAATAATTTAAAAAACTTCATTTAATGTGTTGCGTGTAACAATCATTTCGACTAATTTTATTAAATAAAATCTTATTAGCGAGAAAAGTTATTTTTTGTAGAATTAAACTCGTTTAAACTTGAAAGTTTTCATTAAGTTTCAAAATGATTTTTTAACAAGATTTGAAATTGAAACTTGCTCTAAATTTTTTGAATGCTTTTACATTCGAGCAACTTTTTTGCCGCAATTATAATGAGCATTTACGGTTAAATATTTGTAATGCTACACCTCATTTATCTGACATCATCATCGAAATCGGACCAAAAATTTTGACAAAAAAAAATTTTTCAATATACATCAATTTCAGAAATCCGACAACTTCTGTATTTCGACACAATTTTTTTGGTCTCGACGATGTTGAAATAGAGAAGTTTGACTCTATTTCTATAGGCAATGTTTCAAATTAAATTTTTTGATTTTTTGGCTTCAAAAAATTTATTTGTATTTGACTCGACTGATATAAAAACTAGTTCAATTAAAAATTGTAACGAAATCGGAGCCGGAAACGTAAAAACATTTTCTTGTTGATCGAAAATATTTAAAAGATTGCGTCTTTTGATTTTGACATACATACAACTAAACTTTAAACTCTTCTCAGCTATCAATGATTAATTTAAAGTATGTAACTCTTGAAAAATTAAATTAAATGCTCTGCAAAGCATGAAAATAAATGTTCAAACGTTGAATTTTTTTTTAAAGACTAACTGGTTTGAAAAAACCTATTAATCATCTTTAAATCACTGATTAAAATCAATATTAAGACTGTTAAAATGTTGAACATCAATCAGAGTGTATACAGTACTTACGAAAATGGAACGGCGAAATTAACAGAAGCTGCAATGTGAAATACGATGTTGACAGACTCACGCAATCGTTTCGCGTCGTTAGAGCGCAATGCAAGATCAGATTGCGTAATATCACCTTCGACAATAACAATTTTCGATAATTGATTTTCAGAGTAAGAATGAAACTTGAACAATGTTGATCGAAATAAACGCTGAAATCGCTGCTCTGGTGTCAAATTAAACTTTGGTCGAATCAAAAGAAATATTGTGCCAACACTGGTCACCGTTCTCAATATTTTCTCTAAGAATATCTTTAATTTAAAATAAAAGATTAAAAATTGAGAACGAAAATTTTCTTTTAAAAACATACGCGTCCACAAGAGCCAAGCGCTCCTGTAATTAATAAATTTTGACCAGAGAAAAATCGAATGATTTCACTTTCGCTTAAATTCACCGAACCCATTCTCATCTGGTCAGCGCGGTTGACAGTGAGCAAAATGAGAGACCACATTCGGCGATCAAACAATAAATAAGCGTTCGCAGAGTGCTTAGCAAGTTTAGTAAGTTTAACATCCTTGAATACTTTTCGAAGCTTTTTTCTAATTCTTTGTAAATGTTGATACACCTTATGCATCAAGGTTTTGCGAACATGTGATTTTATCTTTAATATGAAAAAATAAGAAATGTTTCAAGAAATCGAAGCGAGCTACGCAGGATTATACACATTATCTGATTCATAATGTTCATTCTTAATCTTTACTCTTCGAATGTTATTGAGAAATATAATTTCAAAACAAAATGACTACGTGATTTTCAGCAGCTTTTGCTTACGTAATTTCTTGAAATTAATACATATTCTTGCTTAATATTCTTAAAGAAAGCTTAACACACAAGAATCGGGGAAAAAAAGAATGAAATAAGAAAATAAAAATAAAAAAAATTCAAAAGATTTTTTTTTAATTTCGTTTTTACTTTGTCAAACTTAATCTCAAAAGCTTGATAAATTAATAAAAAAAAGGATAAATGAACGAAAATGGTTTTTAATGATCAATTATATGATCGAAAAAAAATTATTTTCATATGAACTTGGTATCCCTTCTCAACAAGAATAGTGAAACTTTAATATCTCTGTTCAAAACATGATTAGAGACGCAAACAATGAAAAGCTTCTTGACAGTATACATCGAATAATTAGGCGAATTATCTTGAGATAAAAATCAGAGAAAAAGTCATGCGACACAAGTGAGTCGAAGTAAGTAGTGAAAAATGAATATTTTAAGAATGGGAAATTTTCGAATGTCAACACACTTAGCCTCTGATCAAACCAAATCTTATGTAATTATCAGTGGACGAGAGAGTGATGGTAAAGTCGAAATTTCACCTGCTGGCATTTCTTTTTTGGTGAAAAGTCAAATTTTTGTTTTTGAATTAAGTTTTTTTCACTCACACAATGGCAATGATTATGACAACGTTTCGTCTGCTTACAGTCCCTCACCCTCTGGTTTCACTTTACATTCGTCAGTTTCTGCATGCAAGCTTTGCTTCACTTTTAAACTGTTACTCAAAACTTACCCTCGATGCAAAGTGTGAACATCAGTTTTAAAAACTGCAATGTTTTGACCTGAAGAAGTCTGACTGTAAGCAGACGAAATGTTGTCATAATCATCGCCAACGGCACCATTGTGTAAGTGAAAAACTTAATTTAAAAACTGTGAAATTCGCGATGGCAAAATCAACAATTTTTGTCTCAAATTTTTGTGTTCAAGCTTGAATTTGAAAAATTCTCGCTTTCAAAAGCGATGTGTTTTTTCGGCGCAAAAGTAGGCATTTCTCGGCCGAATTTCGACTGAAAAAGAGGTCTTATTTCAGCAAGATTTCGGCAAAGGTTTTTACTCCCAAAAGCAATTAAATTGAATTACATTGAGTTTTTCAATATTATCACTTGACAGACGATGACGGCGATCTAATAATATGCATCTGTAAGAAGAAAATAATCTCTCGACATCTATAGTTGTTAATGGAGCAAATAAGAGTTTGCTTCTCATTTCATAATCATTTGTGTTAGTGAGTTTTAACAAGTCAGTGTTTTTAGACAAACTATTTTCGAACTTCTCTAAAAATTCTTCATTTCTCAAGTATTTTCTTTAGTCCTTAAATGAACCTATCGATATGTGAAAACTTGATAAAAATGTGTTCAGAAAGATGGTGTGAAAAGAGTGAACCAAACAGAGGATATGATTAAGATCTGTGAATAAGTGTTTAAGAGAATTCACTGATTTCATCATATTTTTCCTTCATCATGTTACACGAACATAAACACAAGTTTTCACTATGAAGAAAGTGTCGCTAATTTTCGATGTTTTCATTTTTTTTTTCTCGTCTGCAATAAAAATATGTTAAAAATTTAATTTTTGAAAGTAGGTCATTTGGTAAATCAAAAAAATTCATTTTAAGATAGAAATCTTAATTCGTCGTCAATCAATTTCTTAAAAACGAACTTGAGTTCGAAGCTGCTTCTTGTCTTTTGATCAATATTTTTAAAAGCATTGATTGACAAAATCAATTGCACTTTCAAAGCGATAGAATTTTCACACAAAAGCAGCAAGGATTAGTTAGAATTAATTGAATCGCTTTCGTTTTCTCGAGTAAACACTTCAAAAATACGTCAAAATTATTTTGATTTCGCTTTTTTTGATATAATTTCGCTGTAATTTTAAATTTACTCAATTAATTCAAATGAAAATTATTAAAAATGTTTATATTTAAGCAAAGTTTTTATTCGTTCAATTCTTTCGTTTCGATTTGCTTAACAAGATGCTTAAGAAAATGTTTCTACTCAAAAGTTTTCTCGTTCAAAGTTTGTTGTTTTTAAATGTTCACTCGAAATGTCTCGTCTCGTTCGATCAAGCGCGATGCATCAATCACAATTTGACAAACGAAATCGATAGCAGCGAATATTCACAAATGCAATTTCGCGTCAAAGAAAATCATTTTATCTGCTCCTGCGACCAATTATGTCATGAATTCAACGATTGCTGCATCGATGTTGCGTCAAAAAATAATAACGAAAACAGTCGACCGATTGTTGTTAAACCGGAATGTGAGTTTAAAAAAGATCGAAATGGCAAAAAGAATTATTATTTGGTGGTCAATCAATGTCCATTGAATTTCGACAATCAATTGATAAAGGAAAGGTGCGAAATCAAGAAAGATGAGACACGAGTTTACCCATATCCGCTTTTGGACGAAGATTTATATTTGAACGAAGTGATTATTTACAGCAACAAGACAAAAATTTACTATTCGAATATATTTTGCGCTACATGCAATAGCGAATTTCACAATCTCCTCGCGTTTGATTTAATTTTAAGTTGCAAGGAATTAACAAACACTTCGCAGAGATCATTCAGAGCAGCTTATGTAGATTTCAATTATATACGCGAAAATGCAAAGTTAGAAAAAGAAAAGAACAATTGGCTTTTGAGCTATGAGAGCAAAAATTTCAGTTGCAAATTCGTGAGGAAAAATTTTCTCGAATACGACAGAAGACCATGCGTTCAAAGCATCGATGAATGTCAAGATGATTGGCAAAACGAAACTGTTCGAGAATTGTGTCGTTCGTTCACGAATTACACTTATTTCAATGATTCTTCTGTTTATAAAAATCAATATTGCGCTCAATGCAACGGCGAATCTGAGATCAGATCWATTTGTCAATCTGYATCGCAAGATTTTGCCGGTCACGGCATTTTTGATAATGTGCTCGATCTGAATGTACGAAATGGAAGTGTGATCGGAAAACAGAATTCTGATTGCGCTCTCTCTGAGTGCAAAGTTTTCAATCCACTAGTGTCCAAGTGCACTGATTACTGTGAATATCGTCAAAAAAGAAATTAAACATTTTTTTAAAATAATTTAAATGAAATGAATTAATATTTACCATTTAAAATGATTTAATATCTACATATTTAAGACATTTAATTTTATATCTAGACTAGCATTCTAATATTGATCCATGTAGTAAGCAGTATTATCATTGTATTTAATAAATAATCTGTTTTTAATAATAAAGCGATGAAAAACTTAACTTACAAGATGCGTTTTTACAATCTCGTTTGAGCAGCAGGCACACTCGGCCTCTTTGAAATAATCAGATTTCGCAACAAAAATTGAGCAAACTTTTAGTGTTTACATTGCAAGCAAGCTGAATACTTGCGCAATTTTGGCACATATCAGAAAAAAAGAATTTTTCTCGATAGTTTTTGCACAGTGTGACAGATGAACGTGAATTTAATCCAAAAATTAAAATAATTTAATTTTTTTCTAACTTTAACCTAGCCCCAATAATCTAACTTTAATCGCAATGTATAATTTCCTCTTTGTGTAAATCGCGATTTTCTAGTACTGATGTCGAAATAAAAAAAGCGAATGCCTCAGTTCTAAATAATTAAAAAAAATTTCGCGTGAAACTCGTTTCGAGCATACAGGATACAAACACAACCAAATTATGAATCGATTTCCTTTCACATATTTTCCCTTTCAAAAAATAGAAATGAATAAGTCACTCGTTCTCAGCGATTTTAATTATGGATCGAACATTGTGAAATAAAAAATTTTCGCTTCAAGCATTTGAGCTAAATTAAAAATTTAATTTTTATTTTCGCATAACTTGAGTAATGCTTGTATACAAACGATCTCTCTAATTTAGTGCTCATTATTTTTCTCAGTCAATTTTCTCAGATAAATCTGTTCGAGAAAATGCATCAGCTCAAAAGTTTAATTGTAATTCTACTATTGACCGTTACGCTATTGAATTCTACAACTTCTGCATATGCGGACTGTTTGCGCTCATCTAATCCAGCAAAATGTAGTGTATTTGATCGAAGTGATTCAGTAAGAAATAAATTTATCAAAACTTATGAATTATACTACTGCGCTTGTGATCGATCGTGTAATGACTTCGACGATTGTTGTGTGGATGCGCCAAAAAGTGCTTATGAACTGGGTTTAGCTGTGAAACCAACTTGTAAATTTAGAAAACAAATAAACAATCAGATAAAATACTATCTGATAGTTGACCAATGTCCGACTAATTATAGCGATCGGACAATAAAAGAAAGATGCGAAATGAAAAAATACGACGAAAGAGTTTACCCGTACGAACTAATGGATGAAGATTTATATTTGAATGAAGTGATTATTTACAGCAAGAGAAAGAAATTTTATTATTCGAATATATTTTGCGCAATTTGCAATGATGAATTCGACAATCTCGAGACATTTGATCTGATTTTCAGCTGCGAAGCATCGACAAACAGTTCAGAGAAAGAGGTATTCGAAGCGAAAATAAAAAAATTCACTTTCATACGAGAAAATGCAAAATTCGACAATTTCACCCGAGATTGGCTTTTAAGCTATGAGAATCATAATTTTAAATGTAAATTTGTGAATAAAAACTTCATTGAATACGACAGAAGACCATGCGTTCAAAGCGTCGATGAATGTCCAAATGATTGGCAAAACGAAACTGTTCGAGAATTGTGCCGTTCGTTCACGAATTACACTTATTTCAATGATTCTACTGTTTATAAAAATCAATATTGCGCTCAATGCAACGGAAAAACTGAAATAGAAAACCATTGCCTTGACCGACCACCAGATTTTCCTTCTAAAGGACCCTCCTCGGTCATATTCGATTTCTATATTGAAAAAGGAAATAAAATCGGACTTTGGACTTCAGATTGTGTTCTTTCAAACAAAAAAGTGTTCAATTACTTGAATGGTGAATGCTTTGACGCAACTAAACTCGGATGCTTCAAAAACTACAGCAAAGACGAAAGCGGAAAATGTTTAGCTAAACATGAGTTTAGTTTATCTCATCCAGCTAAGAGCAACTGTAGAACATTATCAATTGCATTTTCAAACACCAAAGTAATCAATGAAAGTTTAATTTACGTTGAACACTTGTCTAAATACTACAATGAGTCCGAATTCGAAATCGATAAAATAGCGAATGTGGTGAATATTTGCTACGACGAGAAACTTTTATCGTTTGCACCACTCGATTCAAGAATTCAAACCATTTTGGACTTCATTTTCTTGCCTTTGTCGATAATCTGTTTGCTTTTGAATATAATTTTTCAGCTCAAAATTTCAAAATTAGGCGTCGAGGCGAGAAAGTTTCTAATTTGCTTATCTGTCTCACTGATTATAGCTCACTCAACTTTACTCGTGTCTTCATCAAAAAGCGTTGCGTCTAATCGCTGCTTATGCAAAATAAGCGCAATCGTAATTCACTATTTCTATTTGTGCAGCTTTTTCTGGACAAACGTTATCTCCTATGATGTATACGCGCTATCTCGCCGAAAGACATATGGAAACAAATCGAGCATATTCATCAGATGCTCGCTCTACGCTTGGGTAACTCCATTGATAATCGTTTGCCTTTCGTTAGCAAATGAATATTTACTACCTGAAAACGAATTCAAAGCTTTGTACGGCTTTAATATTTGCATGATAAACCAGAGAAAATCTTCGCTCGTATTCTTTGCCACTCCTTTGATGATCATTTTGATCATCAATTTACTGTTTTTCTCTTTAAGCATGGCTGGAATATTAAAGAAAAGAAGAGAAACAAAATTCTCTCGTCAAGAATCTAAAACATCATCGAGTAAACTTTCTTACTTCAAATTATCAGGAAAAATGATTTTGGTCAACGGATTTACGTGGGCGTTAGTTTTTATCGCTTGCTTTACAAACATCGATTGGCTCT
Source organism: Dinothrombium tinctorium (assembly GCA_003675995.1). Taxonomy (NCBI): domain Eukaryota; kingdom Metazoa; phylum Arthropoda; class Arachnida; order Trombidiformes; family Trombidiidae; genus Dinothrombium; species Dinothrombium tinctorium. Next base: position 15,096 of record NCKU01000665.1, on the reverse strand, counting down.
GGTACCCGTACACCATCGTGAATGGACTTCAAGGTGCGCTCATTTTTTTCTGCAACTGCGAATTGCTCTCGCCGATTCAAAAATGGAGATCGAGACAAAATTCGAAGATAAGCACAAGTAAATCTCGTTCATCGAAAAGAAAATCAAATCGTAGCGCAATTGTTTAAAGCTAATCTAATCGTAGAAACTATTTCGTGAACCAAAATTAGATTTTTTAAAATTTAAATTCAATGGCTTTTTGTTTAAAAATTATTTTACATTTTTTTTCACGCTTTAAATCACACATATTTTGTAAATAGTTCATAACTCGTTTTAAATTCACACTTTGTTAACTTGACCAAAACACCTACTCAAGAGAATTTGATTTTCTAGAGATACCTTGTTTACTATGTTCTTGTGAAAACAATAAAAAAGCAACATTTCAAAACAACGTTTTTCAAATGAAGCGAAAAAAATTTACGCTTAATAGAACAAGTAAAAAAGGAAATTAAATAAAGTAAATAAACATTTCGCAGGGAAATTTCACACAAACTTGAAATCCTTTTTTTTTTTATTATCTAATCAGAGTTCAGTAAATTCTCTGTACGCATTTTTGTTTATTGCATACAATGTGGAAAATTTTGTCTCACTTATAAAATGAAACGAGCAATAGCATTCGAGAGCATACAAAATAGGCAAAACCAAACGCATAGAACTACAGCCCCCTTTTCCTATTTTGCATTAAATAATAGACAACAAAAGTTTTTTTCTCATTGTTTCATGAGCTTTACGTTTGCCACTGATTTACACAATCTCGCGATTTCTTGATTCAATTTTATCGGTGTTTTCGATTTATGAAAATGAAGCTGGCCAAATTTAAAATTATGAAAACTTCAAAAGTAAGCGAGAAAAAATCAATTTCGGATGCAATTCATCGATCAGCAAAAGAAGAGGTTGGCGCGAAATTACGAGGATTATGTCTAATAATCAACAATCGCAATTTTGTAAGCGATGAAAGTACTTCTGATGTTGATGAGGCAAATCTTGTCAACGTTTTTAGCGATTTTCTCGGATTTAAAGTGAAATTGTATAGAAATCTGAATAAAGAAGATATGCTGAGCACATTGAAAAATGTGGCTAATGATGACGAGTTAAGCGCGTGCGAAGTTTTTACCTTGATCATACTGGCCAAAGGTAATGAAGACAGTGTTTTCTGTGTCAACAACGGGTCTCTTTTGATCAACGAAATATTGACTACTTACGATTGTGAACATTGTCCGAAGCTGAACAATAAACCGAAAATCTGTTTCTTTATAGGTGATCGCGGAAGTAAGTAGATTTTATCATTTGATGATATAATCAGTTCTGATCAATTTTATTTTTCAATAGCAAAAAAAGATCCTGGAGTTCTGGAGGATGATGATTGTCAATTGTACATTCCACCATCACCTCGAATCGAGATTATAAGTGCGCCAATGCGTGTTCAAAGACCTAAACTGCTCGACACAATTGTCTGCTATTCGACCACCTCGGGATACGTTGCGCACGAAAATAGCGATGGAAGCTCGTGGTATGGTCAAGCGTTGTGTAAAGTTTTGAAAGATCACGCTGAACAAACAGAAGTGATTAATTTATTGCGCTTTGTCGACGCTGAAGTGTACGAAATGGAAACTGAAGATGGCTTTGTGCAGAGCTCTTCGTTTCAATGTTTCGGTTGGAGAAAAAAATTTTACTTTGTCAAACAAGAATTTTAGTTAAGATCTTACTGAATGAGATTCTTTGTGTTTCTTTACGTTGGGTTATTTAAATAAATAAATTTTATTATTTATTCATGAAACAAGAATCTCTGATGTAAAGTTGTTAATAAAATTTTTTTACTCACGTAAATTAAACATTTTTGCCATCTTATTTCATCTGCGCGCGACACTATTATTCAAACGCGCTGCAATTTTGCTCGTCATTATTCAACAAAATAAAATTCGAATTTAAAAATAATCAAACTTATTGTCGTTTCAGAGAAATGCTCATTTCATTGCTATTCGCAATCTTATTTAGTCATCACACGCGATGCGATTGGAATGTTCCCGATAGTCAGAAGCAAAAATGTTTTGAAAACTACGTTGGAGTGAATGTAATCGATTACGTTGTGGTCGATTGCGATTTGAATGTTGACAAAAACAAAGTGAGTTTCTACATCGTTCCGATTTTGTTTGATATAAAGCGAGATTCGACCAAATCGATGGCTAAGTTCAATTTACTGCAAGATGGACATCGTTTGTACTCTCCACGAGAAGCAAGATACTACACAATCACTAATTTCAATAATTTACAAAACGAATCTGCTGTCGGCGCAATCGTCGATTTAACAAAAGAGTCAATTGTTCATTTATATAAACTGAACAGAAAAAAACTTGGCAGAGTAAGAAAAATGGTTTTGTATGAATGCAATTTTAATCTCGATTTTCTTAGTCCGATCTCGAAGCCAATATTTTCAAATACTTAAAATGCTCGATCGGGAATAAGACAATGATTCAATTCGATAAGTACGAATATTTTCTAAATGATTTTCTATTTTGGAGTGACAAGTTGTACTTTGATTACCTTCTTGGCTTTGGATTTAACACCGAATTTCTCGGCTGTCCACAAGCGATTTGTCTGAACCCAAATTTAGACGCCGTTGCTTTTAACGCGAGCGCAGACGATTTGATCGTTTTTAGAGCGGTTTACTATTGGCGAATAAAGTTAAAAGGTGCCAGAGTTGACCAATGCGAAAGACTCAACAAATTGTCTGATTCCGATATTCTGTGGGTAGATGCGGCTTTTTATTTCGACAATAAAGTTTACATGATCATCTTCGGTTCTATTTACGAGACCTCTTTGACTGCGGACACACCGAAATTTATAATGTACCAAGAAGAACTGTACGACGTTGAAGCAGCGTTCACTATCGATAAAGATTTGTACATCGTAAGAAGAGATAACAACATTCATCGTTTGTATCGATTATTTGATTTTCTGCCGAGTTTTAAACTCAACACTTTTGAATACTTTGATCTAAAAGGCGATCTCGAGTTCTATATAAACGCTGCGTACAGGAGCAACTCGCAAAAGGTGATTTTATTGCGAGGCTGGAAATATACGGCGATCGATGAAGCCGATTTAAAGCAGAACCTGTCAATAAACAGCAGATTGAATTGGCACTTTTCATCTCTCGAGGTACTAACTTGTTTCACCAAAGATTACGGCGTTTGGGGTAAAACGCGTGGATTCGCATTCTTCAAAGAATACGTCGACAATTATATCGAAAACAAAAGCATTGATCTAGAGAAAATCGAATTGATTGCTGCGGCCGATCTTTTGTTTTTGTTCGTAATCGAAATCGTCGCTGTCGCTGTTACATTCTTTTATTGGTTCAAGTACAGAAAAGAGCGCGAACGCGGCTTAGTGGCGATGCTAAGTACGCTCAAGAAAGAAGGAAAGAAGGGAACTGGCGAAAGATTCAAGCGTATTGCGATGGAGAGATCAGAGCGACTCGAGAAAAGTTCACGTTTGGATTCTAGACGATCGAATTTGTCGCAAAGTGATATTTTCGGTTCATCTGAGAAAGTAAGATCGAAGAAAGAGAAAGCGGTTGCAAAAGAGCCTAAGAAATCTTCGACTTCAAAAACGGGTTCTAAAATCTTGTAATCAAATGCTGATTCTGGCTTAAAAGCGTCGAAAACGTCAACTTGATTTTGAAGCGAGAAAAAATATTTTAAATTAATTCATTTTGAATTTTCTGTTTTCACTTTAATTTAAGCATTGTTTGTAAACAAAAATTCGCCGAATTAAAAAACAATTTTGTAATAAAATAAAGTTTTTTAGGGTGTGAATCAAGTAATTTAAACTGATCACAGCTTCGTTAGATCGATTAAGCGTTGAATGAATGATAAAAATCGAAATATTAGGCAATTTTAACTGCAATCAATAAGCACACGAAGTAGATCGAAGCAAGTTTAAAGCTTAAACCAACGATTGCACCAGCGTTTGTAGAGTGATGGAATGACAATCGCGAGAGCTGTTCTAAATTGTCACTTAAATACTCGATTTCTTTTAGATTGAATTTAGCGCTTTCGTTCACTTTATTTATTCTTTCGATCAAATTCTCAGTTTTATTATCTGGCTGAAAACCGTGTTTAATGTGAATTGAAGTTAAACGCTTGATTTCGTCGAGATGCGCTCTTCCCATGTAAACTTTGATCGCTTGCTTCATCGCCGCCGATTTGTTTGCCGGAAATATGAGCGAAATGTCGCGTAACCTGATTGGATAGAGAAAAGAATTTGTTCTCGCCGAATCGAACCACTCTTTGACCGATTTGATGCTGTGTGGTAGAATTTTACTCGTCGAACCGCCCAGATAAAATTGTGTGTAATTTCTTTTTTCGTTTACAAACATTCTGACGCGGTCGTTTTTAACATCGTGGCAATCTTCTTTGAAATCAGAATCTAAAAGAGGAAATCCAGCTTTCGTTTGTTTCGCTAAAATTATTAATAAATCTGCGTCACTAATGCTGTGATATTTTCGATCCAAATCGGCTAATCTCATAGTGAACGCGCCGAACGAGGCTCTAGTTAAGAAATGCGTTCCATACTGATTTATAAATTTTTCATACTCTTTAGGATTCTCTTCGTATTTCAACGGCAATTCTTGAATGCTTTGACTCACTTTCGACGTAATCGGATAATTACTCGGCTGATAATTAGCCTCCACCTCGTATAATTCGTTCCAGTCGTAGGTGATCACAGCTGTTCTGTTCGCAAGTAGATCGAGCATGTACTTATAGCCTTCGGTCGACGAAAATAAACCGTTTCGAAATTCAGAGTCGACGTAAATTCGAAAGAAATCGCGCAGATCATTTAATTCGTTCAAAATCGCTTGACCGGAATGTAACTTTGGCGTAATAGGAGGAATGTAAAGCGAGTCCGGCACATGGAACACTTCGTTTAGCTCACTGTCTTCCCATGCTTGCTTTTTGAAGCATTGTTTCAAGTCAAATATTTGCTCTTTGATGCCGATGATATTCGGACAATTCAGTGTGTCAAAATTGGTGGCGTCGATTCCGTTTTGAAACCAATGATAGGTGGGCAAAATGTTTTCGCATCGTCCGAGTTTCGCTTCTCTTTTCGTCGTCCGAAAAGCGATCGCCAAATGAATGCAGAGTTCTGAAATCGAATTATGTTTACACTTTTAAAAAACAATAGCCACATACCGATGTAAAAGATTGAACAAACTATTCGATGTTTAGATTTCATTGTTTGAAATGAGAACTGTGATGAAAATGGCGAACTCTCTCTTCAAGACATAGTAATTTGTCGCCGGCGAATCGATAATTTTATTGCGTTTCGATCACGTTTATCGAACAAACACTTGAAATAGAAACATTTTTCCTGAGTAAATTGTTTGAATAACAAGATGCCCGAAGCGATAAAAGTCACTTTTCAATGCCGCGCTTTTCTCTCGCTTTTCGACTGCCAAATTCACATTAATTTTGAATGTTTTACAAATTAAACTAATCACAATTATTTGAATATTTTTTTCATTTTACAAAAATCAACGTCAGCATTAAATAAACTTTTTTTATATTAAAAATTAGTTTTCAATTTGTAGATAAGATAAATTATATTTTCAGAAATACAGTGCTGGCAAAATTTTACTTATCATCTCTTTCAATTCATAACTGGTTAAGTTCAATATTAAGAGAGCAGGCAAGCAGCTTTTTTGATCACCGTGGTAAAAAAAAAATTACACACCAATAAATGTGATGAATAAATATTTTTTGTAAAATAAATTTTTCAAATTTTTGATCGGCGTAAGTTTGCTGTTAATTGTTCATTCATTTAATTTTCGAATGATGAATATTTTTTAAGTTCTCGCTTCTTGCTCTTCTCGATTTAAAACTCAGCCTTAAACATAAAGAAATGCACAGAAAAGAGGGTAAAGAGGGAGAAAGTTTTCTTTAAGTTCTAATATGCCGTATGTTGTGAAGTATGTTATCTACTGTGCCCGCTTTACTCACTTTTCTATGCACATGTTACCCAAAAATGAAAATGTTCGTTTATATGAGAGGATCTAATCTTTTTGAGAATATGTACATGTCTCTCCTATCGACTTAATGTCATTCGCTAAGAAACGATGCACATTTGCTTGAGATGCGGAATTTCTACTTACTCGTTAGTTATAGCAAAAACTCGTCGAATTTTTCAAAATTTATTTTTAAATTTAATTTTATCACTTACTTTGATTAATTTTTCTGATCTTATTTTAAAAAGAATTTATTGATTAACAATTTTGGTTTTTTGCTTCTTGATTACCTAAAGGGTTATGTTTTTATACCTCGAATTAATCGGCCTGTCGCGTATTGTTAGAGAAAATGGTAATAAAATGTGTGAATGTGAATTAAACAAATTTTTATTGTTTTAATATCATTCGTAGAATACAAAACTATAAATGCGGACAAGATTCACACTTGAAAAGCGATCGAAAAATAATTTTAATTAACTTCAACATTTCAGTTTATGAGAGCTGAACACAAAAAAAAACTCAATTCAAATATAAAAAATTGAAATTATTTGACTCGAATCGCAAACAAAATGGTGACACCGATAAAAAATTTCAAATAAAAACTGTTCATCAATGAATTTGCACCTCCTTTTCCGTTTTCAGTTTTCTCAATTGGCTTACTCGTGGTCGGCGAAGCTGCAGTGGTCGGAATAGGATGTAATGAATAATATTTCATGTTAGTACAAAGCTCATTTATTTCGTCGAGCGTTGTATTATAATTGCTCTTTATTTCATTCGCTTTCCTCAATAAATCATCAGTTTCATTGCTTGACGGATATCCTCTATTCAAATGGTTTAAAAGCGATCGCTTAACTTCTTCAAGATAAGCACGAGCCATGTACTCAACCACCGCTTGCTTCATAGCTTCCTTCTTTTGTTCAGGAAATAATTCAGAAATCAATTTCAGATTAATCGAAATCAATTTGGTCTTATTGTTGATTGAATCTTTCCACTTTGAAATAGAAACATTGTCTTCACGTTGAATCAAAGTGGTATTACCACCCAAATAAATTTGTGTATAATTTTTCTCATTGTTTGCAAATAATCGTACCTCCTCTGTCTCTAGGTCCTTACAATTTTCGATATCATTTTGAGTTAAATTCGGAAATCCAGGTTTCGCTTTACTAATTAAATTCGAATGAGATTCGTGCTTCTCTCTGCTTATGAATGCGGTTCTAACTGCTTCGGCACCGAAAAAAGCTTCATCTAAAACATGTGTTCCATACTGTTCAATGAACTGCATAAACTTCTCAGCGTTGCCTTCGTATTGAGCAGGTAAACTTTGAATGCTTTGATTGAATTCGGATACCATAAAGTCAACGTTCAACTCGTAAAATGCATTGATTTTGATCGCCGTGAACTGTTCATAGGTGATGACCACAGTGCTGTTTTCAAGCAGCGTTTGTACGCTTTCATAGTTTTTACTCAACGATGAAAGTCCCTTTTTTGGGTCACTCTCTGTCTTGACTCCCGAAAACGCTCGATATTGTTCCAAGTTCTCAATGACGATATCATTCCTATTCGGATCTTTGGCTTCGTTAAACGCCTTGAGCATATCGGGCAAATTGAAAGTTTTATTCAGCCTTTCGTAAAGAAATTCATTTCCTTTCGAACATCGATTCAAATCGAAAATTTTCTTTTTGATGCCACCCAACTTGGGACAAGAAAATAAGTCGATTTTAGTCGCGTCGTAACCATATTCAAACAAACGATAGTTGGGCAGAACCGACGAAGCGCTGTTGCATCTTTTTACTGATGTTTCACTCGCAGTGGGCAAAGCAAACGAAGAACAGCAATGATCTAAAACAAAGTTGAAATTGAGGCAATATTCTCTGTATCAGCGTACTTACTGATCACTAAAATTGTCAAAATAATTATTTCTTTGATAGTCATGATCGAAATAAGAAGAAAGAAAATGAAGCTGTAAAATGGTAATCGCTTCTTTTTACTCTCAACTATTGCTTCTTCGAATGATAGAGTTTATCATTTATTGCGTTCACTATTTGCATTGGTAAGTACTCGAAATATTTTTTGCATTACACTCAAATCGCTTTGGTTATTTTGTCTTTGAAGATAAATTAGTTGAAAACACTTAATCTTTAAAAAAATTTTCATTTAGATTTTCGAGGTCTCGGTTCGGTCTAGACAAAAGAATTAAAACTTCGAAGCGAGCCTTTTTAAGTGACTTATGACTTGAACGAGCTATTAAGTCAGAGACATATTCGAACATTTAATTTTATATCTCCTATGGTATTTATATTGTTGACTTTTCAGAGCCAAATATAATAGGACAGGAGTAAGATCTTGAGTTCCGATTTAAAACTCTTGTGAAGCAACAATTTCATCAGCTTTTCATTCAATGAAAATCTATTTTATTTGAACATTAAACCGAAAAATTTCGCAATACAAGTGACAGTTTTTATCGCTAGCTTTCGTGAAGGCAAAGGCTTTGTTTTGCAAGCAAAGAATTACCTTTTGGATACCGCTATCTCCTTCTTTAGACTTTTAGAAAGTGGTTCACTTAAACTAACGCTAGATTTACAACTGTTTACGAAAAAAAGGCTGAAATTAATTCACAGGTTTCGGCAGTAAATTGTAACAAAGATATAAATGACGCCGTAATATGATTTACAATTAACACATGAAATGAATTACTCGAGTTTTAAAATAAGCGCAACATTTAATAATTTTAATAAAAATACAAAAAAAAAGTTTTGATATTTCTGAACACAATAAACTTTTTTAAGTTCAATGTAAAAAATGAAAAATTGTGAAATCAGCCCAAAAATGGAAACTTTAAGAACTTTTCAGGTTAAAACTCGCTATGTTCTAGACATAATTATTTTTAATGACAAATGATTTTTAATAATTTTTTTTTTTGGACAAAATACTCAGCAAAAATGTTTTTATTTCTACAATTACGGGATTTTAGTGCATAATTTTATTCTTATATTCTTATTTAAGAACTTACCAAACCGAAATTACCAAAAATATGGCGAACATAATTACTTTATTAAGAATTTGACTAATTTTTATTGTTTTAATAAGATTCGTAAAATACAAAACTGTGAAGCCATAGCCAAATTAATATGTTATCTTATTTATTAAAAATCAAGTTTTGAATAGGAAAAATAGAAAATTTATGTGGCCACAATTTCGAATAAGAAAAAGATAAGATTCAGTTTAAAAAACCGTTAAAAATAATCTTAAATTCAATTTTTTGCGAGCTGAACATCTAAAAAAGATCTAAAAGAGCTGAAGATCTAAAAATGTAGATTAATTAATTTTAATTGTAAACAAAATGTTGACACTGATGAAAAACTTCACATGCAAACTGTTCATCAATGAATTTGCGCTTCCTGTTTCGTTGTTACTTTTCTCAATTATAATAGTGGTCGGCGCAGTTACAGTGGTCAGCGGAGCTGAAGTGGTCGGAATAGGACGTAATGAATAATATTTTATGTTTGTACAAAGCTCATTAATTTCTTCGAACGTTGAATTAAAGTTGTTCTTTACTTCATTCGCTTTACTCAATAATTCATCAGTTTCATTGCTTGACGGAAAACCTTTCGATAAATGATTTAAAAGCGATCGCTTAACCTCTTCAAGATGAGCCCGAGCCATGTACACATCCACCGCTTGCTTCATGGCTTTCTGCTTCTCTTCTGGAAATAATTTCGAAATCAGTCTGAGTTGAACCGAAATCAGTTTAGTCTTATTGTTGATCGAATCAATCCAATTTGAAATTGAAATATTATCGTCACGTTGAATTAAATTGGTACTACCGCCCAAATATATTTGCGTATAATTTTTCTCATTGTTTGTAAATACTCTTATGTCGTCTGCTTCCGCATTCTTACATTTTTCAACATCTTGTTGAGTTAAATTCGGAAATTCAAATTTCACATTATTAATTAAAATCGAATGAGACTCGTGATTCTCTTTACTTATAAATGTGATTCTATCTGCCTCGGCACCAAAAGATGCCGAACCTAAAACGTGTGTTCCATACTGTTCAATGAACTGCATAAACTTCTCAGCGTTGCCTTCGTATTTGACAGGTAAACTTTGAATGCTTTGATTGAATTCGGGTATCATAACGTCGACATTTAACTCGTAAAACGCTTTGATTTCGAATGCGTTGAATTCTTTGAAGTTGATGACCAAAATATTAGTTTCAAGCAGCGTTTGTATGTGTTCATAGCTTTTACTCATTGAAGAAAGCCCATTTGTAGTGCCATCCTCTGTACTCACTCCTGAAAACGATTGATATTTTTCCATGTTTTCGATGACCAGATCATCCGTTGTTGGCTCTTCGGGCTTATTCAACGCTTCAAGCATGTCGGGCAGATTGAAAACTTTATCAAATCTATTGTAATGCCACTCTTTTGCTTTCGAACATCGATTCAAATCTAAAATCTTCGCTTTGATTCCATCCATTTTGGGACAAGAATATAAGTCGATTTTGGTTGCATCGTATCCATATTCAAACAAATGATAGTTGGGCAAAGCAGAAGACGAAACATTTTCGCATTTTATTTCTGATTCCGAACTCGCCGCTTGCAAAGCAAACGTTGAATAGCAAGCACCTAAAAGTGTGAAATTTAGCAAAAATTCTCTTCATCAATACACTTACAAATAAATAAAAATGGAACACTAGGTAATTCTTTGTTTTTCATTTCGAAATGAGAAGAAAGCAAATGAGGCTGTAAAATGGCAATTGCTTCTTTTTACGTTTAATTATTGCTTCTTCGAGTGATATGAATTTATCATTTATTGCGCTCACTAGTAAGCATTCTAAATATTGGATGCATTTGATACACTGGCTTGTACTGGAATTATTTGTTAAATTATGGGCAAATTTCGTTGGTGATGATCCTTAAAAAAAATTCTAGCATTAAACTTAAAATTTTTTAACGAGGGATTAATGAAGTAGAATGAGTGTTTTAATGTTTTTACTTTAACTCGTAGGTTGTATCTAAACAACATAAGAATTAGTGCGCTCATAAAATCATTAAATGAATATGACTCAAAAAATAAACAGTGAATAAATTTTATTTTATAGCTTTAGTTGAAACGATTTCTGCATCTAAATGAAGCTACTTTTCATTAACCTCTGGTTTGAAGCTTTACATATTTGCACTTGCATTGGACTCACTTGTGTTACTTTGAAAAGTATATAACGCAAATGAAGTGAAATTTAGCTTAATTTTCACGAATATTTTCATTGATTTTTCTAAGCTAATTTTCAAGTGACCGTTTTATTTCACTATTGAATTCATGCTATCAATAGAAATTATAAAAATTTAACAATAATTTCTTTTATCTCTTTTTACATCTTTCGTTTTGTTTCTGGAATAAGCAAAGTTGGGAGTATTCAAGTGTCGGTTTCCGATAGTGCTCCCATTTTGGCTTTTTCAACTAGTCAAATATGATAAGACCAGAATCGTTAATCTCAAGCTCCTATAAATAACGTTTATGAAGCAGATTTCATCGTCTACTCATTCATTAAATAACTTTATCAATTTAATATTAATAAGAAAAAAAGTTTAAATTTACAAGTAAACATTTCTTAAGTGCTACGCGGTTCAGAAAAAGTTTCTCTTTGAACAAAGCGATCAGCACAAAACAAGAACAGGAAAGTAAGTACGAAAATTTAATTTTAAATAAATTTTCTTTTATTTTTATACAAAGTATAGACTAGAATGTAAAATCTTAATAAAAAATTATGTTTAGTTTCTTAAAATTTTTCGTTTATTTTAAGAAAGATTAAAATGCAAACAAAAAGAATGAAGTCCAACACAGAGGCGGGAGTTCGTCCTTTCGAACTTCCTCTTCCACCTATTCGTATGATTGATTTTTGCGATGGTGGCGATGGTGTTGATGCTAGCTGTATGGGCCTTATCGGATAAAGATAAGAAGAATTATCGAATTCAGCTTTTGAACCTTCTTTCTCGATCTGATCGTTAATTGCATTGGGAAGCGGTTGAATTACGTAATAATTCAAATCATCACTTAATTTTTCGATCTTTTCGAGATCAAAATTGTTTTCTTTAAGAAAAGCATCTGCATAACTAAGCAACGTTTGTATCTGGGCGTTTGATGGATAGCCTTTCTGTAAATGATGCATAAGCGACAGCTTCATTTCAAAAAGATAGGCGCGAGCTAAGTAAACTTTTACCGCATGATTCATTGCTGCAGCTTTGTATTCTGGGAATGCTTCCGAGATATTTCTCAGAGAAATTGATGTCAAATACAAATTTGGGTGAATTGAAGACACCCAATCATCAAAAGATTGATCCAAAAAACTGGTCCGACCACCGAAATATATTTGTGTGTAATTTCTGCCGGCAAAATTTTTGAATGATCTTATGCGATCACTTTTTACATCATGACACTCTTCTTTATCTCCTGATTTATCGAGTTGAGGGAATCCTGCTTTAGCGATCAATTTGATTTGAAAATCATCCGCATACTTGTATTGATTATTGTTAAAAACTGTCATTCTAATTATGCTCGATCCAAATGTTGCCTTGTTGAGAAAATGAGTGCCATAGTTTTCGATGAATTGCATGTATTGCATAGGATTTTGGTCGAAATTTGTTGGTAGATTGCGAATTGATTCGCTAAAATCATTAGTTTGAATAAAGGCTTTTGCGGTGCGATTAAAAATGCTTATTTCATAATCCACATTTTTTAAGTAAGTAACAACAATAGTATTGTTTGTAAGTACTTCCTGCAAACGAATACAACGCTCTGTCATTGAAAGCGAACCGTTTTTGTATTCATCTTCAATTCTTGTGCCAACAAACGAGCGATATTCGTCCATATTTTTGATAAACACACCATCATCGCCGTAGACATTTGACACACTTTCTGCTCGAAGCACGTCAGGTTCGTCAAAAACTTCACCAATTCTTTCGTATCGCCATTCTTTGTTTTCAACGCATCGATTCAAATCGAATATTTGCTTCTTTGCGCCGACGATTTCGGGACATTTTAAGAGGTCAACTTTGGTGGCATCGAAACCGAATTGAAACCAGTGATAATTTGGCAAAGGTCTTATACATATTTGAGATGAAACCTCTCTCTTCGATTTAAAAGCTTGCGACGAATGAGAGAGAAATGCTAAAGCTATGAGGTAAACAATGAGAATGTGTTTATCTCAATGAAGAAAGAAGCGATTGAACTTACCGAATAAAAGTATTTGAATCTCTGAATTTTTAAACCCCATCATTTGAATAAACTAACCAAACGTGGTTACTTTTTTCACTTTGGAGTCACTTTGGTTACCGTTATCAATTTTTGTCGTAATTTTTCTAACATATTTGTCTTCTTATGAATTAACACATAATGAGTAAATATTGTCGTTATTACTTACGTGTTGCTGAATAAATGAGAAACAATAACGTAAATGTTATTGATATTTGTTCCTCTTAAACAATTCAACGGAGCCTTTTTTCACAACTTAACACACACTTTTTGATCTCTATTGATCTTAACTTTTGTTCAGAACTGTCTCAATGAGCTAAAAAAAAACTACTTGAGCACATGATATGAAACTTGAATTGATAAATCGCTACTATAGCTTTTACAAAACTGATTGATAGTATTCAAACAATTTTTCAGCCTAAAGGTTAAATTATGTTTATACAGTATAATACTGTATAATACCATGGAAAGCTTCGTTATTCAATTCTATTCTCCAAAAAAACTCTCGTGTAGTAAATATGAAGGCTAACACAGCAAATGAGTAAAACGCAACAAATGAAGTATGTTATTGCGGCAAAAATGCTTTCAATGCTGTTTTTTTACACATAGATTAACATTGATTGTTAACTCATAGTAACACCTTGAATGCTTTGCGTGTTATTCAACACCTATGTTTAGGGTATCACTTTTTTTTGATTAAAGAATTCACACCGGTTTTTTAGCGTCATCGATTGTGTTCAGTTTCAAAATTGTTAAAAATGTCGCTACTTTTCTTTTCAAGTAAGGTCTTGATTTTATCGCCAATATTCATAATTTCTTAAATATCAACATTGTGTCAACCGTTTGATCATATTTTGCTCCGTTTGCAGTACTTATAAGTTGTCGTTTGATTGTCTACATTTAACAGTATCAGCATTACTCATCACATTATTCGCTTTCGCGTTCAATTCAATTTTTAATCACCGAATTCATGAAGCTTTCGCTTTCGTGCGTTCGTTGCACTCGTCGAAGGCGAACGCTTTGCCCAAACAAATGGCTCATTTTGTTTGTCGCGTCGTTTTTCCTCTCTCTTCTCGAAAACATTATTGCGGTCAAATCGAGGAAAAGTGATTGAAACGAGTGACCGCTCGCATTGTCCACGTCTGATAATGGCACGAATCTTCGTTCGAATAATTCGAAACAACACGCGTTGCTAGTCGCACGCGATTGAAGCGCGCTCAGTGCGACTTTTCATCCAATCGGAAGCGAGAACGTTTTGTTGCGCGCTTAATTCAACAAATTGTCGTCCATTCAATGGTCAACATTAGCAAATTCGCTATCATAGAGATCGTGCTTACCATAGATTAAACACCTATATCAATCCGCGGAACATTATAAAGTATGCAGTGTGGGTGGCACTATGCTTATTGTGTATATCTCTTAATATTTGTCGTCTACTTGTCCTATGGTTACAATGGCCCTCAATAGAAGCGATGCGGTCATCTAAGTTTATTTATAATTTTGATGCAGGGCTTGATTGTGTTGTTTGAAAGCAATTTTGAGTATGTTATAAAATTGGAACATCTCCGGAGTATCATATTTTGTTTATCTCGTTAAAACATTCCGTCCACTCTCCCTTTACCATTTTTCTAATTTTTGTAAAGATTTTTTAAAATGATGTTTAAAATTTTGCTTTAAATTTATTACAGTCTTTACAAATTCATTTAGCCAGCTTTTGAAAACTATTGACACGAAGGCGGCGCTTGCGTTAAGAATTTCAAAAACTATTAACCAAGTTTCAAATGAATTTAACCAAAACATCGGTT
>NCKU01000664.1:272-35965 GCA_003675995.1 Dinothrombium tinctorium | reverse complement strand
TTGAAGAAACTCCTCTTTCATCGCTTTCCCATTTCTTTTCCCTAACAATGTAAACTTTTCTCTTTCCTTGAGTGTACAACAATGAAACCAACTTCCCCAAAGCAAACCGAAAGTTTCTCTACAAAAACCTTTCGTGTTCTTGTCCTCTAAAAAAACATTTTCTTCCGTTCCATTTAACAATGATCGAATTTTGTTTAAAACGTTCGCTGCTAATTATAAGTTTTTGAGCCAAAACCTGTCCATCGTTAAGTGATTGATGCACAGAACCTTTCAAAATTTTTCTCTAACTTATTCAGATAAAACAAGTTTATTCAATGCAAATTATCGCAGAATATTCAGATAGGAGCTATGAAAAAGCATTCAAGCTTAAAAAAAGTGAGACAACCGCAATGCCTTTGTGTAAATATGAACCCAAATTAAAAGTTAAATTTGTAGTCGACAAGAGTTAGCGTAAAGCAGCTGATTAAATCAGTATAAAAATTCTTTGAAAAACTGAACTTAAATTTAAGAAACTTTGAAGTTTATCTATATAATCTAATATTAATTAACTTTGAATTTAATGTAAAAGTATAGACAATTCAACAAAAAGTTACTTGACATTTACAAGATTGTTAATAGCTTTACTTTCTAAACAAACAATTCTGGTTAAGATTAGCAGCCAAAATTTTTATTTTGATGCTATAAGACTAAAAATCGACAAGGAAGAAGGATTAAAAAATTCAAAATGTTTGAAGAATGAGATAACATCAGGTCTTATTTATAAGAATATTTTGTCGATCTACGTTAAGACCACTTCAAGAAAAAGTGTCAATAAGCAAATGTTTAAGTTGAAGCTTATGTTTCTTGAGATCTTTCGTTTTCTATCTTCTTTAAAAAAGTAGAGCAGGAAGGTAATGCGAGTGCAAGTAACTTGAAGTGTACTTCAATTTTCGACTTTGATAATGAGTGCAAATAAAGACTTAAACGATGGCAATTTCTAAGCAATTCTAACACTCAACGACGATCTGCAAATTCTAAAAAAGTAATTTTCGAGCAATTCAAATGTTAGTTATTCGTTTCAAGGCATAAAGTGTTCTTCATTTTCATAATCGACTTAAAAAAATTTTCGAAATATTGAAACGTAGAATTTCTTACAAGAAAATTTGTTTTTGTTTGCTATTTACTCGAAAACTCTTTCGCCTTTTATCGTTGATTTTGCTCTATAAAAATGTCGATTTTAAAAATTTCTAATAAAATTAGAAAGTTGAACATAAGTCTCAAAACTTTCTCTTCAATTGTTTGCACTGCACTTTAACAAAATAAAAAGTTGCGTTTGTTTCTTTTCGAAAAAAAGTGTGAAAAGAAAGTTTTTTTTTTGAGTCAAGAGTTGAGCGCAAAGAAAATTTTTTTCAACTCTCGTGTTTGAATAGCGAAAGAGTCTTGTTATTTGCGCTTCGAACGTCGAAAACATTTTTGCAACGTGGCTTTGATTAGAACTTTCTATACGACAGAAACATTTTTCAAATAAGCTCTTTTTGAAAAAAATTCTATAAAATTCACATAAATAATATTTATTTTGCATCCTTTCATCTAGCTTACATTTGTTTGCTTCAAAAATGATTGATTGCAATCGCTGTTACTTTAATAAAAATTTTCTCTTTTCTCTAAGTGTCAAACTTTGTGCTGAATTCAAATGAATATGAGTAATACAATTCAAGAGATTAGTTTGTCTTAGTTGATTTATTTTGGTAGTTTTAATTGAATAAAGTAATTCTGATGCAAATTTCACATTATTATTATCAAGTAAAAAAGTTGCTCAAGTAAAATTGAAATTTTAATTTTGCATTTGTGTATCATTTTATTGTTATCAGCGCAAAAAAGTAAAATGACATGAAATTTGAAATTTTATATCAAATGGCAATCATAAAGAAGCTGACATTCAAACACATTTTTGTCTCATATTTTGATCATTTTATTGTTCAAAAAAGCAAAAATAAATTTTTACATTTACAATAAAATTGAAAAGTTTCTTTAAAACTGACTTTATTAATTTTAAAAAATTGACAAAAATTACTTTTTATTTAAAAATCTCGTTTGGGAACTTGCAATGAGTTATCTACATTTTCATTATGCGTTTTCTCCCTTAATTTCTAGAAATTTGCATTTCTTTTTCATCCTGAGCCCTCTGGGTTTTTTTTGCGCTTCGATATCGTATAATGCATGAATAAGAATGTATGAAATACTTTTTTATTGCCACTTGTTTCATACGAATGCAAACAGTGTGGAAAAGAACTGCCACAACAATAAATGTTTGGAAAAATCCACCAATCCTTGCATAACCAGTGATGATAATTGCATTATCGAAAGTAATAAGAGGCTTCTTTAGAAAGTAATCCATGATATAAAAAGCAATAATAAGTGGGCTTACCTAACTTTAACTAAAAAGATTTGATTTTCCCTAATCAAGTATTAAGTGACCGAAAATAACTTGGTTTCACCTACCCTATTTTTTGTAGAACACCAGTATTGTATTTTTCTAAAATATTATTGTTGAATAAATATTTTTGGCTTTAATATGTTATGGATTACTTTCTAAATTCTTATATTTCTTATAATTCTATATTCTTTTAAAATTTGATTCAAGAGCTTAAATTTCATCACTCATAGTTCTTAGAAGTAGAGTTTTACTATTAAATTTAAATATGCGTCATTAATTATGTTTTAAAAAAATGTTTAAGCATATATTACTCCTATATCACTATCATTAATTATGTTCCATTGAGAAATAACAAATAACAAATCTTGTATATAGTCAATCTAAAATTATTAAGAACGTCTCAAAAATATTATATTCATATTTGTGACGAAAATTTTACTAGTCATCAAAAAATTGCACACAAACGTTTACATATCGTAAATGGATAGCATTTATCAATTGCAAAGCTAATATCGAGTTAATACTCATTTGTTAATCTTACTAACTGAACGTATTTAGTGTTTTTAAAGCATTTCTAAAGGGAATCTTCCTCTTATTCTTACTCTTAAGTAGAGTCTCTAACAGTTTGTAATGGGGTTTATGCGTCTAGTTCATTTGTAAATAAAGCCTCTGACTTTATGCAAATGGTCAAATGCATAGCTTGGAGTCCGTTCGTAGACCACAGCCGCATTTGATCGATTACATTTTTGGACAGGACACAAAAAATACCCATTACAATATTAAAAAGAAAGTTCCTTTAATAATGCTGCCGAAATATGAGCAGGTAGGTCAAATTATACTTTTGAAAGGCAAAGAAATGTAACCCTAGTGTTGTATTACATTAATATCAAAGTTTCAAATTTCGAGAGATTTTTCTTCTATCAGAATTTCAATTTTACGTCAAACGAAATATACATTTCAATATGCACAATCAATGGAAAAACATTTGCTTTCTTTTCCATACAAAACTGATAAATTTAATAAAAGCAATCGAAAAATATTTCGCCATAGACTGTAACTTTTGACGCAAAAATGCATTCCTTTAGTCGAAGTCATTTCAAATTATGAATTTCATAAAAATATTATAAATGTTTCAAAATTATAAGTTAATTGCATATAGCTAAACTTTTCAGCATTTCGTTCCAATTCATTTTAATTTGGTTAAAATGAAGCAAAGTTTTTTTAAAGTCATTGTGATTTATAGTGTTAAGTGAAGCACGTTACAAATTTACGCAAGAAATAATGACATAACAAAAATTGCAATCATATTCAGGTATTAAATTTCAACTGTAATCTAATTTTCTGCGTAAATCATTTTAAAGAGACAAAAAATTGATAAATGAACATAATGAGTTTCGCCCATCTTCCTATTTCTATCACTTGTAAATTGCGCATATATGCGACTCAATGATTACAAAAGATCGCTTGAAATGTGATGAAAATTTGAATTTAAAGATTGCTAATCAAGCATTTTTACATATTATGATTTTGCTTCAGGATATCTTTAATTGCAGTTCATAGAGATAAATATCGATCGATTCAACGCTGCAAAACATGGATTTGCTAGTGAAAAACGCTTTGTAATATTGCATCAAAATAATGTACATTTGAAATATGAAATATAAACAATGTCAAAAACAATAATTTTTTATTTTAGACTTAAAGCGAAACAGTAAATCATATTAAAATTTAATGTTCAGTGTTCGCTCATTTCTCTTGTTCGCCTTTTTTTTAAAAAAACGAAAGTAAAATTGATTGCGAATTAGAAACACTTCGTTTCACTTTCGAGACAAGATCAACATTTAAATTTAAGTGCGTTTACATTCACTCGACATCGTGCTTCTATTTTCGCCTCATTTGCTTCACTCCTCTCAGCGTAAATCACCGATTCATCAAAAGCATTACAAACGCCTTTCTTTTCTGAATTTGAATCAACCAGATTCAAACTTTTCTTCTTTCTCATTGCAATATACACTCCGCATTTCTAAATTTCTCAAAATAATTAATTAACAATCGTTTTTGTTCGCCATAAATGTCCACTTATTATGACTCCATTTACTAAGTTAACTTATTCGTTTAAAATTCAGCTTTGATTAAGAAAGATCACACTATATATCAAGTTTGAAAGTGCTCAAACTTTTTTCACCATGAATTGTTCTTTATCAATTTTTAAGTTGTTTTCACTTTATATATCTAATGCTAGAACAATAATTCATAGGAAAATATTTGTTAAGCGTAAATGGTGGGGCAAAAAGTTGTATCAACTGAAACTTGTCAATTTGACTATGACTGTCCATTTATTTCAAAGTTGAGAGTTCAAATTTACTGTAAATAGTGTAGATATCTAGTTAATGCTCATATGTTAACACAACTAAACTTCATTTAACGTTTGAATTTGCTAATCAAGGAGAGCATTAAGTTCGGTTTTGCATTGTGCAGACCTCAGTGTGTGCATTTTCGAATCGCGAGCATTTTTTTTAGTGTAGTTTTCATTTCATTTTGTAAATAGTTTTACTTTCGTGTTCACAAATAAGCCTTCATTCAGTTTTAAATATCCGTGTCCGCCTCCGACCGTCAAAGTACGCTAATGTAATCGTGCCCGAGTTGAGCCGTGATCAGAAATTGGTGAATTCGAGTCACATTTTGGACAGTGAACAGTTTTATTCGTAACAGTAAAGTTCTGCTTCTATAAAATAAGAAAAATTCACAGTGAAAGTCGTGATTTTATCTTTTGAATAATTATTTTACTTGTTCATGCTTATAATAAGAAATTATCTGAAATCATCACATTGACTTGTAATCTCAATTAACTCAAAGAATTCTTTCTATGCAAAGAAATTATAAGCACCTTAATATGTAAGTAATAAAACAATAGAAATTATTAATTTTTACAAAATTTTGTTTGAATTTGCTCATTTCTTCATCTATCTTTTTATATTATTTTTGCCATTCATTCGATAATCAATTACATTGAAACTCGTTTCCTATTTATGCAAAGATTCCGATTTTAGAAACGTAATAATTTTTTTTTTCTGAAAATAATAAAATTTCACATCTGCTTTTAGAATTCGTTTAATAATTTCAGTCTCAGTAAAAAGAAAATCGAAAAAAGTATTAAGCCTCTTTATATATTTTTTTGTAGATCGCTGAAAAAATGAGATACATATCTGTATTGTAGGTAACAAGACACTCACGAGAATATAATGGGTTTTGAATAATAAATTGGAAAGCTCGAAAAGTTTTAAATTTTATCTTACTCAAAGAGTATTTGGATGAAATTTAATATTTTTTAAAACTATTCTCTAATTCTATATTCATATAATTCATATTCCCGAATATTCAAATTTTTTATCACATCAAAGTAAATCACATTTGAGATGAATTTGTGTTTCTAGAAGTTTTATATGATTTTCACGATAGAAAATAATGTAAAATTTGCTCTGCGAATGTTTTTTTCACTTGTTTTGTATAATTCAAAATAAGCCAAACTCAACTTTTAAATTTTCGTACTCGTTTCAAGTGCGTACTGAAAGTATGAGCAAGGTTTTGACTTTTGATCAATTAGTAAAGTGAGACAATTAGTTGAAGCTCTGTTTCGTAAAAAAAAAAAAAAATATTTTGCTTGTAAAACTCCAAGAAATTCTTTAATTTAAAAAATGTTCAAATTTCTTGTTGAACTGGCAAACTAATGATCTTTTCGCTTGATTTTTAATTGATTGCCTTAAAAACAAATTTAATATAGACAATGAATAAGTTTCGTAAAAATCAGCGCCAGCCATCCATCGGCGCTTATAAACAAGAAAGATGATAAAAACTAAGCATCTGTTTAGCGACAAAATCAAGCTTACAACGTAAGAAAAGAAAAAAGTGGCGAATAATCTTCTCTGTTTTTCTTTTTTCTGCTTTCAAAGCATTTCAATGAACTGCACTTTATGTGAGCAATTGAATAGTGATTTATATGCGATTTTGCAAAAAAATCAAAAGCTTTAACTTTTGAAATACGCTGTCACTATATTAGCTTATTATTATTTCGCGAGTACATTCCGTAAAAATCCGGAATTGTTTTAAATATCGATCGATGCAGGCAAATTTCACGAATTTATTCTTTGTTATTTTAAAAGAGTATCTAGGAATAACGTAAATTTGACACCAATGAATTGTTGAATTTATATACTATTGAACATTACAAAAATTGAAATATTAAAGAAAAATCTCTTTAGATCAGCAATAGTTCGAAAGATTTCATTTTGCTTTCAAATCGACCAAATATATTAATTCCGGATTTTTGCCGGATGCATATTATTTATGAAGTAGCCTTCCTTTTTGCGAAAGAAATGTAACTTCTCTATAGAATGACCTGAAAATTTAATACTAGAAAAATTATCAAAACGTTGAGCACCAGGAAGTACATTTTCTATTTAGCTGTTGATAAAGCAAATAGACGTCGAAGACATCAACTTTCAGTTTAATGAGAAAGTACAAAAA
This sequence comes from Dinothrombium tinctorium, assembly GCA_003675995.1. Taxonomy (NCBI): domain Eukaryota; kingdom Metazoa; phylum Arthropoda; class Arachnida; order Trombidiformes; family Trombidiidae; genus Dinothrombium; species Dinothrombium tinctorium. The sequence goes on along the minus strand of NCKU01000664.1, from coordinate 29,025 downwards.
TTAAAAAGTTTTCAATATTCTGAAACGTTGAAATTACTTTTTTTATTCTTTTTATGTTTTATTCTGCTTTTCACGAGTTAGCGATTTTTCTCATTTAATTAGAGAGCGTTAATTATAGCGTAATTATATTTCGATTGAATCTCTAATTTAAAACGTAAAAAGCTTCGAAAGGAGAGCAATCGTAAATGAAATAAAAAAATTTGCTAAACTTTGAAAAATAAACATAAATCATAACGCTTTCTATGTTACGCGAAAAAAGATCAAACAATGTTAAAATACTGATTACGTTAATGATAAAATGAAATATTAATGGGCTTCATTCGAAGAAAATTGAATTTTTCATTAGCTGACAACTTGTTTAAAGTTTAATTTTTATAATTTACTTTGTTATGTTTACATACTACTGTCATATTTACATCTTTTTTCAAAATGAAACAAACAATTCATGATTTTTGTCACTTAAAATTAATCATAAATGGGGTAGAAAAATACTTTTGAGATCTTTTGAATTGAAAGGAATACGAAGGAGAGAGAGAAGCGCTTTTAAATCTAAAGAAACAAATTTTCGTTTGGTTTTCACTTGAAAAGAACTCTATGCTAAACATATTTCTTTGTAAAAGAAATATCGAGCTTTGAAAAAATATTTTTAAATGCAATTGAAAAGGATGTGTTCAAAATTTTAAGAGAATTTGAAATCTTTTTCTATGCGAATTAAAGATTTTCGCTTTAGTTTTTTCATTTTAAAAACTCATATCAATACCTTCGTTTAAAATAATCGTTTAAAGCGGAAAGTTAAAAAGCAAAATTCGATTTTAAAGTACATTCTCCTCTGCTTTCATAAAACAGTTTTAGAAAATCGAAATAAATAGCTTCTGAAAAAATGACGCTGATGAGTATTGAGTCGCGAGTAATGCAAGAAAACAACTTTATGACAAAACTAATATTACCACTGAAATCAGCAGTAAGTGAAAATTGCTTTGCTACTAAATCGGCAAATCGAAAGATGCTGACTTTGCACAAATTATTAGTCGATTTGCATTTGTTATTTCGTCTGTTTCGTACACCAACCAAATTTAGATTGTATCGATGCGTTGAAGTTAGTTATCGATTAAAAGAATTGTAGTAGAGACGTAGCGTAGTAGTTTATTTCACTTTAGCTTCGATTCGCTTTTAATTACATAACCTACATTTGTGTTAATGTAATTACAGTTAACTCGAGTTCAGTGAAAAGTAAGATCGAGCAAAATGTGCATAAATTAAAATGCTGAAATATGCTTGTGTAATTAGCGTGTTTTCTTTCGAAGCATTCATCAAAAACTTTTAACTCATAAGCTTTTTGGCTAAAAAGGAATGATTAAAGTTTAAAAATAACTTTTTTGTTGAAAGCTTTTAGAACAGAAGCAAACACTTAAGCCTAATCTTCTCAAAAGATTTACTTGGTTTCTTCTTAACCAGTGATTAAATGCTAATAAAAATATTTTAAATGAACAATTTATTTAAAATAACTGCTTCGAGTAATTATATTTTGAATAAATGAATTATTTTTTAAAGATAAAACGTAATCTCTTTCGTTTTCAATTTTATTTTTAATTGTTCATCTATTGCAAGCATAAAAATCTGAAGCTCATTTCCATCCTTTTCTTTTTACTTGTTAAAAGCAATTAAAAAAGGTTGAAGAAGCGAATGTTTTGCGAAAGAAGTGAAAATCTAATAAACAAAATTTGAGCGAGTGAAGTCTATCTGTATCATATTCATCTATTTTTCCAGCTTCTTCTTCTTCGAATGGAAAATGCTACCTCTGCAAATTTTTAAGAGAATCAGTTTTATTGCTCAAAAAAGCGTAACAACAAACAAATTTTTAATGTGAAAATATAAATATGAGTGAAAATGAGCTTTTTAGCTATATAGATAGTAGCTACAATTGCTGCCTAAATAATTTGCTATCTAAACCTATATAAACTGTAATATTTAATGTGAATTAGAGCAAAAAAACTTGGCAGTAGCTGTAGAGAAGATAGCAAACAACTTTGTCATAATGAATAGCTTTTTAGTTTATAAAAAGCGAAGCTCGCAGTGAATGTGAACTTCTTATTTTGAAAAGTAAGCCACATAAGCCATGAACAATGCCTAATGCATTTATGTTTGAGTAAATGAATAGACTACAGCTATTTACGCCGAAATGTTCTCATGTTACACTAAAAACTTGCTTTTCTGTATTCGGCCGATAAATAATGTAGTAGGAAACCTTAAATCACGTTTAAACGACTCTACATTCTCTTTCCTACGCTCCTTTTTTCTGAATCTTCAATATTGATTTATCTTTCCTTCAAAAAGTGAAATTCATTTTCCATACACTTTTAAGCCCAATGCATTTGAAATCCTTTTTTCTATCTTATTTAAAATAAACTTTTCTTAATTCCTTTTTTATCGATTATCTCATAAGTAAGGTTTTGGATTTTTTCGGCTATAAACGTTCATATAAACTTATAGTTATCCACATGAATAACTTAAGAATTTTATTGAAAAAAACATTTCTAAGTCGATGAATGTTTTAATTTAGACTTTTCAAGTTCAAAAATCTTTTTTATTGATTATAACTTATTTCTCAATTAATATTTACTTTTTCTGTATTAATTGTTTTACAAATAAATAAATGAAAATTATTTAAACTTAAACCACATTTCAAATGAGCTTTTTTTACTTTTAACCCGATAGCCAACAGAAAACTTCAACTTTTTAATCTAAAAATACGAACTCTATTCACAACATAGTTAGATTGTCATGATTTGTAACTGTTTTCTTGACAATTAATAATCTACCCACTTTAACATGTGTATGCATAAGAAGCGCGCTTTCATTTTGATTTCTTTTTCTTTTATTTATAACTAACAAGTAAGTTAGTAAGTTACATTACAAGTTTTCTGCATTTGTATCCACATTTTGTTTTCAGTCAAATTTGTTGCTCGCCATTGTAGTAAAAAGTACAAATATTAGCGAATAGATTTCATCGCGCGTCATCGACCTTTTAATTTTATTTTAAAGAACTAAAATCGATGCAAGAACAATTGAATAAAACGATAGAATAAAACTACTTTAAAACAAAGCGCAATATTGGTGACTGTCAAGCTTACAATGCAATAAATTTATGTTTATGTTTGTTATGTTACAATTCATTTGTTACGATTGTTTGAATGAGAGCAATTTGGATTCTCTAACAAATATTTTAAATCAAAGAGTGGCGTTGTAAGATTCGGTTTTTATGTTTGTAATTAAGCTTGGAGATATTCTCAAATGAAGCTGACAATCTTTTTATGGTAAAAAAAGTTTGAGAACTGTGATTGTGGCACAAAAAAATAAGCTTTTGCCATGGACTTAATTGTAAATCTCGCGTACGACTAAATTCACTTGCCTTTTTTATTTTTACTCCCTCCACAAAAGAACTTTTTGTGCAAAAAATTCTAAAGGGAGGGAGCCTTTCAAACATTTTGCTTGCAGATGACTTTTGTAAAACCAATGTAGGTTGATACCTCTTTCGAATGTTACGCGAATAGAGGAGAAATAATCACATTTCCAATTTTCTGTCTCAATGCTTGCGCGAAAACAGAAACAATTTCATTTTTCGCTGTTCGTTTCAATCTATCTCTCAATTTATACGAACTTCAATTTATAGAAGCTTCAAAAGGTTGTCGTTTTTCCCCGTACTTAATAGAAAAATTTCATTTTCGTTTCCAATTGCGTTATTATCCTTATACTTGATTACTTTCTTTGAAAACGGTGCGCTCTATGTTTCGTTTTGTCCATCCTTTCCTTTCACACATATTATTCACCATCTTCCCGTTTTTTCACTTTTAAAATTTTAAATTTAGCAGCTTAAAATTTAGGCGAAATCTCAGCCAAAATGCAAGTGGTTGAACCTTTTGAAATTTTTGTTTTCTCTTTTTATCAATAATTATGTAAAATTTTATTTAAAAAACTTTTTTTTCGGTATTTAATCATACTCTACTTTAATTTTCCTGTAATCAAAGAGATTAGGCTGATTTAACTTGTTATTCTTTTGTACCCTCTTTTCCATATAAAATATTATTCAGGTTTTAAATAACCAATAATTTAATTATTTCTCGATTTTCATATGAAAATTTTCATAATTGCATAATCTTGTTAATTTAATACGCATAAATGGGTTCATAATTTTAATTTTACTTTTCATAAAAGTCCGATTTCAAGTAATATTGAATAACTTATTAATCTATAAATTATTTAAAAAAATTGTGCGCCTTATTCATTCATAATTAAAGATTCTATTTGACACGAATGTACCTTAAATTTTTAAACATTTTCATGTACAATTTTAAAAAGATGTTTGTATAGAAAATTTCAGTTACATCAAACCGTAAAGCTCTTATTTTTAACAGTTTATTCATTGGATTATTCAAACCAAATTTATATTTTAAAGTAAATAAAAACGTGCCTAAAAATTGCTTTTATAGTTTATAGTGTTTTTCGTGTTAACAAAAAATGAATCTTTTCACAAAATTATTTCTGTGTTTCAAATTATTAAATCTTATTTTTTAGTTTTCTTTATTTATTTTTTCACTTTTTAATCAAAAACGTAATTACAAAAAGAAAATAAAAATTTAATGCATTTCAAATCAGTTGAAATAATATCAAACTTTTGCAAAACATTAGTTTTTCGCTTAAAAGATTAGAGTGTCTACTTTCATTAATTATTTAAAAAATTCAAACTAAAAATTGAACATGAACAAGAACATGTGCTGAATTTTTTAAAAATTTTTATCTCAAAAAATTAATAATTTTTCTATATTAAATGCGCTGAAAAGCGCTTATTCAAGTTTCATCCAAATTCTTCATGAAAAGAATGAACTATTTTTTTTAAATATATCATTCTAAAATTGCATATATCACTAAATTTTCTCATTTTCATATTACTTGCTCTTCACGATGATTTTTTTTTTGTAACACACTTCGTAAAACTTTTTCAAAGAAAACTCTAAACTTAATTCTTAGAACTTTTTCACTTACTTTTCTTCATATCAAGAAAAACTTGATGATCGTTTTCTGATTGCTACGCGAATATGTCTAATAAAATTTTCCGGAATTAAGTTATCCAATTATATCAGGAAGCGGGCAAATCTAATTTGTAGACTTTGCAGAGATGATTCCAAAATCTTCCACAAATAGCAAACTTAGCAAATCGTGCATCTTTTTCAAGAGTGTTTTATACAAAACCCATAGATTTTAAAATAATTTTATAGACGATCATCAAAATTCATGTAAAATTATTAATGATTTTATTTAAATATCAAAGATGTTACCTGAAATCACTAGCTAAATAAGTTTTTGATCAGATATTGTAATTACTTAGAAGCCTCGGCCCTGATTTTAAGTATAAATAAGAATTAAATTTTAAATATTTATTTTTATATGTTTGAAAAATAAAGTTAAAAATAAAAAACAACTAAACTATTAAAAATTATAATTAAATTATATTATTTTGTTGTTTATTTCAATTATGTTTCCTTTAAATATGATTTTATTATGTTGAAAAATGCACAAAAATCAATATTTGAATTATATTTTTTGTTGTAGTTTAATTATAAGAGAATTATAAAATGTGTCACTTGGAAAGAGCTTAAAATAGTTAATATTAATTTATTTTCGATAGTAATTTGCCAAAATCAAAACTTAAAATAAAGTTTCATTATTAAAAATTCACAAAAACTTTCCAATTGTTCAACTGATCTCATCACTATCCCTGAATATTATTCTTTTCTTAATTATTATTAATGGCTTCTCTCAGAAAAAGTTACAAAAACTATCACGCTGACAGTACTAGACTATAAAATTAAAAAGGGCAGATAAATTTAATTTTAAAAATGCCGATTAAGAATAAGAGAAAATAACGAAAACTCGCTGTAATTGTTTAAATTATTTTTTATTTTATTGAAATTTAACGTATTTATAAATTTAGCTTCCTTAATTGAATTAAAAATTTTAATGCAAATAAAAATACAAATTGTCCATTGTACAAATGATAATGGATGTTAAATTAGATAAATGCACGAAGTACAAGTAAGTTTCAGAAGAGTGTTTACGAGAAGAGAAATATCGGTTTGCTTGTTTCTTCGAAAGAGAATACGAGTGTTGACGAAAAGCAAATTAATTATTAATCGTTATTATGATGCCAGCGCAATATTGATAATGGCGTTGCTATCGGTGAGTTTGTTGTGACTGAACGAAGTCAAATTGCGATTTCCAAAATGCAGTAAAAAGACGTTTAATCTTGTTCATTATGCACACCACGATATACGATGATTTTTATCAAACGCACTTATTTTGATTGTTAATAACATCTTTAAATTTTGCTTTAATTTGAAGATTATAATTTGATTTCAAAGATAAACATTTTGAAGCACTTAAAATAAAATTTAGTTAAAAGTGAGTTTGTTTTCGAGCTAATAAAAAAATTAGCGCCTTAAAAAATTTTCTAATAAACTGAAAACCTTTGTTTAACTTTTTGGTTAAAAATGACAATCACAACTTTTTGCAGGTAAAATCGTAAAAAATTTTATTTTTTTTTTTTTCTCACACGGCGCTCAAAACCGCACCTCTTTGAGTGAACCCATATAAGTAATCTACACAATTTGAAACATTTTAATTTTTGAAAATTTTGAATTTGGAAACACAATCTAATTCAATTTTTTGAAAATGTGAAACAATAGAAAAGAATTGTTATCTGCTCGATAAACATTTAGTGAAAATTAATGAGCGATTTGTTTTATAATTAGAAATGTAACATTAACTGGCTTATTTATTTAATAAATCTGAAGTCGTAAATCAAATCAAAATATATGAAAAGTTGCATGTACTTATATTTAATTAAGCTTTAAGTCATCTAGGCGATACATGCTTTTGGTGCGCAAGAATTAATTAGGAAACACTTTTTCACCACAATTTGCTTAGACACAATAAATGTTAAATGAGGTGAGAATTTGCATTTATCTTAAGGCGAGATATTCTTTAAAATATGCATAAGACTCATTGTTTAAATACTCTTTATTAGATTTTTAGCAAAGTTATTACACACTGCTAATATTCATGTTTAATAATTATCTCTTCAAAATCTTCAAAAACATTTTTACAATAATCACTTCAAAAGTTTCACATCGCAATTTCTGAAATGTGTTCCATTACAAAAAATTATTTGATTAAATATGCTATCAAATAATTAAAATACATCGAGTAAATGCCCATTTTAATGAACTTATTTCAAATTGGGAATAGCTGTTCAAGATAAACAACAGTTTTCAGAAATCGTTTAAACAGTGAACGCACACGAAACAGACGTAAATGATATCATTAGACCATTAAGTACCAGATTTTCTAAAATCTCATATATATTCATTTCTAATATGTGTGTGTGTGTGTGTTTTTGTTCTGAACAAACTTTTAATGAGTGAAAGATACTTGAATGCGCTCTGAACTAATAATTTTCGTACCAGAAATGTGACCAGCATTCGAAATCGCTAAGAATAGAATTTCTTTTTTTTCAACATCTCAAAATAAGGCGAACGTCAGGCTTTTAAAAGCGGTGCATTATGAAAGTCAATTTTCGAACACATCGATTCAAAATCTAAATTTAATTTTCCGTTCACAAGATTTAAGGAGAGAAAAGTTAAGAGAGAGAGAAAAAAACCAAATCCAATTCTCTATTCACGTCGACTTTTGCGTTTCATTCAATTTTTGAAAACTTAATGAGACAAATTTTCATAAAATTTTGTATTCAGAGAGGAAGATAAGTAAAAAAAAACGGTTAAAAAACCAACGTTTACTAGCGAATCGAGCTTGTTATGAATGAAGACACAAAAAAATTAAGGGAGCAGCAAAATGTAATCCAGCGGTAAATTGTTACAAGATGCTTCATGTTCCAATAATGCAAAGACCTTTATATTCTTTAAGAATATGCTTTGTTCACTTTTCAGATTTTTTTTTTCTTCCTTTTCCTCTCCTCATTTCCAACTCAAACTCAAAATGTTCGTATTTTACCAGAAATATAATTTGAAAAGCTGCTCTTTATTAAAATCGATGAGTTAACATTAAGAAATTTCAGCATGATATATGAAGCTATAATATTTTCCTTTTTCAAATGCGACTTGAGTTTCAGCGAATGTTAAAAATAAGTGCACATCTAGTTTTGAAAATTTTTATTTTTGCAGCAAATGTGTGACCTGATTTCGGTGAAAATGTCAGTAAAAGTTTGCATTTTTAGTTGTTTTATTAAAAATTTGTATATGAAAGTTGTCGTGCAAAAGTAAACATTGACGCACTGCTTTGTAAAGCAGAGAAACCAATTTCGCGGAACGCGAGAAATATTTACTTTTCATAGAAACTCGAGTGAGAGCGAACTGTTATTATAATTTTCGCAATGAGGTAGATTTATTCTCGATCTTTAGTCGAAACTTGGCTAGAGTATGATCCTATTTCTATGCTTGCGATTTGATACACTTTTCCATTAAAATAATAAGCTATTGTTTTTTACTTTATAATTGAGCGCTGATTTTTACTGGAAAATGTTCTTTATTAGAAGAAACATTTGCTAAAGTCAAAATTTAGAAATGATCATTCGACTTAATTTTAGAATTTTAATGGAATTTAATGAAATCATCTCTGTATGATATTGTTAGGCGATCAAAATTAAACTAAAATGTTGTCTCTTTTATTACCAAAATGAAGACCGACAGAAAACTCCAAAAATATTGACAAAGCAACTTGTTTGTTTAAAAACGTGTCGTGAAATGTTTTTATACGAGATCAAATTTTCTTTGAAAGCTCATGAATCACGTAAAAGCGGTTTATTTTGCTCAAATTTCGTTAAATGATGATTTCTATTTGAATATTAAACACAAATTTTACTGCGATTTCTTTATTCTAGATCGGAATATCATTTCATTTCTACTAGTTTTTTACCAGTAAATAAACATGTATTTAAATGGAAAATATGAAACCTTATCTCGAGAGAGAAGCTTGAAAATTTCTTTAAAAAATTATCTTTAATTTTTAGAATTAATGATTTTCAACTTTTTTTTTTCAATTTGAAGGTAAGAGTTGCTTTAAATGAAATTTTTCTTTCATTGTAAATGAGAAATTTAAAACGTCATAATTTAGTCATCAATTATATTTTATTTGGTTTGAAAAAGTAGCATAACATCAATGATCTTATTCGTACCTGTATACAAAACTAAAAACTCAAACAGATGCTGAGCTACATGGAAAGATAAAAGAACACTACTTGTCTAAACTGGACTTGCACAAAAATTATATTTTAGCGGCTTTTGTTTTCATATTTCAAATAATAAAAAAAAATCTTTTGGTTTTGAAGAATACACTCTGTAATTTCGGAACAACTCAATTTTTATATTTTATGTCAATTGCTATCTTTATGCGAAAAAGTTGAAATTGAAATTGGAAGCATACTCTTGCTTTTAAGATCGTAGAATTCTATAATTTGGTACAAATGTTTTCAAAATAATGATTATGAAAAATATTTAGTATTATCATTTCTTTTTGTGCTCATTCACCGAAATTTTTCTACTGTTCTTTTGGTGAATAATCATAATCATAAAAACAAATTGAAATATGTTTAGTTTTCAAAAAATTATAAAGATAATTTGAAAAATGAATGATTTTTTCAAAGCTAAGATATAAACTAAGATTCGTATGAAATCAAACTTTACTTTATCCTAATTTTTTAACTTTCAATTGAATATGAATGTTTTTTAATTTAAATAATAGCTTCTTAATGGTACATTGAACTTATCGTTAGTTGCACACGCTGATTGCACATTTTTAAAGTGAGTTTTGAAAAATTAAAAAAGAGTAAAGCAGTGAAATGTGAATTATTTTTGTTAAAAGAAAAAGAAATATCAAGCGTTTACAGCGTTTTTTTTTTTGAAATGTGATAGAAAACTCCGAAAACAGTGTATTCTCCAATTCATGAACCACCATATGAACAGCAAGCTATCAATGGTCATGATTTCGTCAGCTTTCTGTGGCAAAGCACAACTTAGCCCAGCAATAATACGGTCGAATTGAGAACTCGGTTCATTTCTCGCTTCATGTTTACGTACTCGACCAAACAAGAATTTTTACTGGCTTTTCGCTTTCGATCACATTTTCTTGTGGTCGTATAATACTTAAAAACTCAGAATATCGAACCAAACACCTTCATATTGTTTGAATGCTCACAGAAGCAGCTTAAATTCAATTAATTAAAACTCCACTTGAAAAGCAACATCAAAATTCTTGTCTTCTGCTATGCTTTGCATTTGACTTTATTTCAAATTGAAACAAACATGTTTGACTTAACAGAGTGAAACACATTAATTTTAGTTTTTAACGCATTTAAATTTTGCTTTCTAAACTTATTTATTTAAACACATACAGTTTCGGAAAAAATGTTTGTCCCGAATCGATTATTTAATGTCTTATTACTCTGAAACGCATCAATTCTTTTTTCTTTCTCCATTTCATCTTCTATTCGAAAGATTTTGTTCGAATTAAATCTATGATAGTTGTTTTATCAAAAGAAATTCATGTTCATTTTGCAATCACACAATTTTATGAAATAATTTTCAAAGTGATCACAATCAAAGCGCGCACCCCTCTGTTGTTTCCTCGCGTTCGAATGGTAACCAGCAAATTGGACGCAGTTTTTCGCGCTTTCTTTTCATAATTAAAAGCGATTGCAAACAGTTGGTTTTAACACAAAGTGAAATGTTCATTTTGTTTGTAAAAAAAAGTCACAATATTTTTTCAAAACTTCCTTTACAAATGTGGAATTAACGTTTGCAAAGAAGTGATTTCAATGTGACTTGTTTTGTTTTGTAAAAACAGTTTACGAGTTATCGTCGGTTTGTTTAACGATATTTCTGAGCAATCATCAAGCCTTTTCATTCAATCTCATCGTTTTTTCAATTTCACCAACGGTAAGTTAAGAAATTGTTTTCATTTTTGACATTTATCGCGCTTATTGTTGTTTATTTATAAAATAAAGTTTATTTTAAATTGAGAAACGCCCCCTTAGCTGGTGTCTCTCTATCAATTATCGCTGGGACAAACATTTTTTCCGAAACTGTAGGATAACTGAGCTGAATTTTGTAGCTTTATTTACGGCAATTGAAAAAACAATGTAAAAAATTGTAATCAAAATAATCACTGAGCCATACAAATTTTCACTTCACGCCAACGATTTTCTCTTCTTTTTATTTGATAGTTCCAAAGTTCGAGTTTCAATTTTTCCTTAGAATTGCAGTCGATTGCGTTTTAGTCATTTCTTTATAACGTTTTCAATTCGTAAAAGCAAGAAAGAATAGAATGTTTCTATTCTATCGTTTAAAAGCTTTTCCATTTAAAGAAGAGCTTTTAAAAAATTACAGACTGACAGAATTACGACAAACATTTGGCTTCAAGTATAAAGTTTTTGTTCAAATACACAACTAAACATTGCATCCTAATTATTGCTTTCGTTTAAATAGATTGCTAAACCACTGTAAAAAATTTTTGTTTGAAAAGTTTGGCTTTTTATCTAGTCGAGATAATTGCCTCAATCGTGATATTGTTTTCAGTTTGTTTATACTTAATTTAGTTTTGTTGTGAGGTATGAAATGTGTGAATTTGGGAATAAAAATTTTGGCATCAGCATTTTGAAAAGAAAGACTAAAATGTGCGGCGAAGTGTGATCGCTCTTAAATTGAATGCAAAATAATTTCTGCTTTCGTAATTGATTTTGTTTTCCTCAAGAAAATAAAGCAAATAAACATCATCTATTAACAATGCTCGGCAATAAAGTCACGGTTGAATTAGCGCGCTTTAAGTTCTGTTTCTGACATTTTACTAAATTAATGCGAACTGCATTTATTTATGAAGTAATTTTCCAAGTGTTTGGTCGACACGCGATTTAAATTCAATGAATTTTCATTGCATCTCTCGCTCAAAGCAGATGCGTGTTCGAATGAAGAATTCGGTTTTCTGGAAGGAAGCTGAATTCTGTAACAAAAAACGCTGTGCAGTGAGCGCTTGAATTGGGCAAACATGGAGCGAAAGCGAAACGAACTCTCTTGTCCGAGCATTCATCACTTGTATTGTTTCGAGAATGAGAAGCTCTCATACTAAAGTATTACTTGAAGTAGAGCGGAGAAAGTGATGCGAACGAAAATGATGAGAATAGGGGAGGCGCATTTGCTTTGAGAAACTATGTTTATAATGAAGAGAGCAGTTCGGAGAGCGACTAAGAGCGCTAAAAAGCAAATATAAATGATTACAGTGAGACAGGTTATCGTAAGCAATAAACTTTCTCATTCGCAATCGATTAAAAATTTCATTTCTTTTTGGGCATAATAAAAGCGAAAAGAAACGCGATCCGCTTGATTCAGTATATAAAGCCACATTTAGCAGTGTAACGCAAACCATTATTCATTTGCCGAGCGCGGTGTACGAAAGAGAAAAAACAACAACAAATTCAATGCAATGTCGAATTATTTTTCTTCCTTGCTTTGAAAATAATGAATTGCCTCAAAACGATAAACACTCGGTATATGTGTTATGCGCGCCTTTGTTATACAAACGGGAAAAGCGCAGTGAATTGTGAAAAGCACTTGTGAAGTGCGAAATATATTGTGTTTAAAATGTAAATTTCATACTAACAGTTGTGCGCTTCCCGAGTTTAAAAAAGAGAAAAAAGTATCTTCGCGCTCGACCATAGATCATTTTTCTTTCATGTTACGCTTTTCTTTCTCACTCTCTCACATTTCATTCATTCTTTAGCCTTTCTTTGCGTGGCGAGTTCTAAGCGCATCGAACACGAACAGCGAACGCTGCTTTCTATTAGGTCTGAAAGCGACCGAATGTCAATGCTGTACGATATTGAAGTATAATAAGTATAATGTATGCTCTATTCACTGCGTAAGTGCGATGCGTTTGCATTCAATTCAAACATATAGAAATATAATGTGTGTAAAACAGAGAGACACTTTCTATTCATTCGTGCGATGCTCGAAACGCGCGTTATCATAAATTCATATTTTGTTTGCAAAAATGAAGAAACATTACTGTTTTGAAATTGCTTTTGCCTCTATTTCCTCGCGCAAAGTATGTACTTTCGCTGCGAAAGAATAAAACGTAGAATTTTGCGAATAAATATGAAAATATGTATGATTTACAAAGAATGCATAAACTGTGTATTTAAACGAGCGTAACGCACGAACTGAAATTAACTTCTTTCTCTCGCAGAATACAAATTTTTTTTCTGCGAAAAACTTTTGCAATAATTGATAAAGGCAATATTTAATTCAAAAGCAATTGATAAAATATAGAAGAAAATCGTCAAATGTTTCACTAACTTAAATTTTTAGTTGACATTTTCACGATTCTCTAATGTGAACCAAAATTCTTCGCTCAATATTAAGAATAGGAAGGTAGCAGGAGGAGGCCTTTGTCACGAGTGAAGTATTAATAATAAAATCATAATAAACAATTGAATATATTTTTTATTTTATTTTACTATTTTGTAATATACTGTAATTCAGAATGGCTTTGCTTTGTAACAAGTATTAGGCTGATACTTTTCTCTTCTTAGACCTCAAATTTATGCATAACTAGAAAAATCCACTTAATTAAAAACTTTTATCAATCTAGCATAAAATCGCATGCTGGCACTTAAGCTCAGTAGAAAGTTTAAAAAGATTTTATCTAATTTCAACCTTAAGCCATTTGTGCTCTTTGCATTTATACGTTGCTAAAACTATAGTTAGCTTCGGCCTTCTTTACGCGTAATTGTTAAAATCTGCTTTATGTGAGTGAGTTGATTCTATTCATTTATTTTTAATTTTCCAAAGCATAAACACAGCATATTCTAAATTATTAACTTCTAGATTCATGTTAAAGAGTTGAATATCAAAGGTAAGTATGAATTTGATGCAATCAATGAAATTTTATAACATATTGTAGTCAAAATGAAATGTAGGATATAAAAGAGATTTAATTGAAATACGAATGAGAATTCAGCTTTTAATGTCATATGTGTGTATTTCCATTATGCCGCATTTTAATCAAAACACAAAGGGTTACGAGCAAAACTGTCGCAAAAGTTTAATTATTAATATTTTTGTTTCAGGCCGAATCAACTTCAAATATTTCTAAAGAAAAGACCTTTTATGTTGAATTAGAGTTTTTACGATTGCAATGATTTATTCATGTAGAAACTTTGATTTTTTCAACCCCATTTACACACTGTTTTTATCCATTGTATTTAGCGCTTTCAATTCTGACCTTTTAAGTATTATTCAAACAACAAGCTTACTTTCTTTCACAATCTTTTGAGTTGCTTGGAGAGTTAAAAGAACTTGGTAGATTAATTAAATGACAAATAAGAGGCTAAAAGATTTTTACCAACGTATCTGTTTTTAAAAATTATTTTGTATGAAGTAGTTGAAAAATTACATTTGTAAAATCTAAAAAGTAGAAATTAACATTAAATTCACTATAATCCTTTCGAAATATAATCCTATCGAAACTTTCTTTTCTCTCTGTATATTTTAGTTGTTTTCACCATAAAGTCGCACAAATATAAGTTAAACAAAATGATTAATCAAGCTAAAATCTTTCTACTTTTTTCCAAAAAGATAAGCGCGAAAAGATTATTTCAAGATTTTATTTTTATGCTTCCAGTAATAATTACCGTAAATCTTCAGATTACTTGCCATGGCACTATACCTCGAGAGCAGAACAATCTGCTAGAAAATGAAAAAGCACTTTCTGCCACTGGCAATGGTTTTATAGAAAATAAAGGTTGCTATGGCACAATGCTAGAGCTACAACGACATATGGCAGAATCTCTCACTTAAATGACATGGCATATAATATGAGGAAATTGGTAATAAAAATAAAAAATGTTTCAAAAACATGTTATAAGCAGTTAACAGTTAAATAGTATATTCAACTATAAAAATATATTTTTTTAAATAGTGGATCCTAAACTCAACTAATTTTTATATGGTCAAAGTATTTAATCGATAATATTTTCATTTTCGCAATCGCCTATACCTAGTTGCGAAAACATTTGGTTTAAGCTCGTGATAAAAATAGTTTCTGATAAATAATATTTCCGATAAATATAGAAAATAAATTTAAACTGAAAATTTGGGGTTAGCTCATTTGAAAAAACTGCACTTACCAACTACTGATGATTTCATGCATTTCGAGGTATTTTTACTTTTATTTTTTAATTTAATTACAACAATGAATTTTCTCATTGATTTCAATCATTACAAAAAAATGTTACACCTAATCAGTCAATTGAACTCAAGCTGCAATCTGCAATATGTAAATAATATTAACCCATCATTGATGAATAAAAACAACACAAAAGTTTTATTCTATAATAATTAGGGTATTTTTCTGGTAACTACTCATGGCTTACGATTCATTAACATAGTTTACAATTATATTTATAAATTCATTTTTAACTTCGTATTTTATTTTTTAAATTATATTTTTCGATGAATTTGTTCAATGTATTAATATTCATTTTTGCTAAATATTACATTCTGCAAAGAAAGTATTTTATAACAAAAGTTAAATATTTGCTAATTAAAATTTTCAAAATGCACCTAGCAATCTTTGAATTCTTCGCATTTAATTGCATATTATTGATGAAATACTTTTGCTTTATACTCCATGTCCAAAAACTATAGCGCCAATTATGAAATTTAATTTTTTGACATAAAAAAGTTGATAAACAAAGTAACTTTTATTATTTCTTTTTATTGTGCTTCTTGAATGATAACAAATGAAAAATAAGACATCATAAGAGATCAAAATAACAGAATCATTCAAAACTGGAGATTTATTTTAAATAAATTTCCGTAATTTTAAAATGTAAAAACTTTCGAAGAAAATTTTGAAAATAAGATAGTTTGTGCATTGCTAATTAATAGCCGCTATTGAATAATGAAAACAATTGTGCTAACTTGAAAGTTTTTAGTATAAGGGGTATAAATAATTTAGTACGAAGCGAATAAAAATTGTTATTATTTATACAAATTACATATTTATTTTTCGAGCTTTTAAAAATTTAAAAATTTGTCAATTAATTTTTTGGTTGAAAAAAACTAAAGTTTATTGATATGCAAGAATTTAAATTTTTAAAAATTTAATTCAAGTTAAAAAAAATTAAAAGATATGCCAACAAGAGTTGAAAAAAAATTTTGGAACCAAAAAATTATTTCAACACAAATCCCTTTCTGGATCCTAACGAATTTGTATTTTGACATAGAGTTTCAGAAAGATTGTTTGTCCTAGATCGATCTTTTCGCTCTGAAAAACATCAATTTCGAGCAGGGTTCGCGACAAAATTTAAACGCATATAAAAGTAAAATCAAGCTCAGTTATCAATTTTGTTTAAATATAGCATTCAGTATATTCGAATGAAGGTGAATAGCAAAATGTGTGTTTGAGTGAAGAATAGTTTTTCAATTTGTCTTCATGTGATGACTTCATTACAAGTTAATTAAATTGCTTTTGTGTTAGAACAAAAAGAAGTTAGAGAGTAAAAGTAAGTCTTAGATAAATAATTTTTTAAAATGTTAGAAGCAAAAATAAAGACTTCAACATTATTCTAATTTCATCTTTTGGAAATATAGTGAGGAACCTTAATTCAATAGATTCATTTTTGTTTCAGAAAATGTATTGCCGCCATGCATATTGTTTCACCGCTATTCGAACGGTGATCAGCAAATTGGACAGTTTTTCGTGCTTTCTTATCATACTTAAAAGCGATTGCAAACAGTTGAATTTCAAAGAAATGTGAAATGTTCATTTTATTTATAAAAAAATTCACGAATTCGTTTTATTCTTTCAAAACTTCCTTTACAAATGTGGAATTAACGTTTGCAAAGAAGTGATTTCAATGTGACTTGTTTTGTTTTGTAAAAACAGTTTACGAGTTATCGTTTGTTTGGTAAACGACATTTCTGAGCAATCATCAAGCCATTTCATTCCATCTCATCTTTTCTTCGATCTCATTAATGGTAAGTTAAGAAATTGTTTTCATTTTTGACTTTTATCGCGCTTATTGCTGTTTATTTATAAAATAAAGTTTATTTTAAATTGAGAAACGCCCCCTTAGCTGGCGTCTCTCCATCAATTATCGTTAAAACATTTTTCTGAAACTGTAATTTTTTGTCCCATCGATGTCGAAATAGAGGTTTGACGGTATTTGATTCAATTATTGCGAAAAATTTTCGAATTGTTTATTTCGAAGGACGCAAAAATTCTGCGATTTTTCTGACGCTGGTTGTATTTGCATTTATATTTTTAATTTTATTCTGTCAATATTTTAAGTGAATTTTTTCTCGATTGAATTGAATTGATTTTATATGATTCGTTTCATTGCTTGCGACCTTTCAAAGTCTATATAAATCTGTATACATATTAATTTGCTATCTCTGCTTTTCGAAACTAGTATTTGTCAATGTTTTTGCTGATAAGAATATCGTATTAATTTGAATGAATCTGTTTTACCAGAATCTCATGAATTTTGACAAGTTTCACTTTGAAACCTTCACTTGCAAGAAGATCAACTTTTAAACCCTTCAATCCTGACGAAAAATCCCAAATTTTCTACGATAAAAGTTCTATTATCAACTTTGCCATTTTAAACATTCAAACTTCTTAAGATGATATAACTTTTGGACACACTGTTCCATTAAATTCTACCGAAGTCTGAAGCTCTTTTCATTCCTTTTTAATAAATTATCAATAATAACATTTCGTTTTGAGTTGCAATGAAGATACAAGGCAGTGTTTTAGAGCTTGTCCACCTCTATTTGTTTCTATATTAAAAGAAATTGCAACAAAAGTGATTTCAAGTCTTTTTACCTATAAAAAGAGATGAGTTTACTATCGTTTTGTTGATTAAAAACTTGTCGGCTTTCGCTTAGCAAATAAAAACGCAATTAATTTTCGACTAACTGAATTTGAAAAATTATTCTTAAATGACTCAAAATGCTAAAAATGATTTATAGCGATAAAGCTTAGAGATTTGTTAAAATTCATTTCGTATTCTTCTCACGAAAATTTGAACAGATTATAAATATAAATTTGTGAATTTTTTGTTAGAGCATAAAGAATAGACCACATCAATTACATGAGCGCTGACAAAAAATCTGCTCATATTTCTTCGTTTAAACCTGGTTATTTCAATATTAAACGTTTATATAAGATAAGAAACTATTTTGCCATCACTATACAACACTGAAAGATAATGAAATAAATGAAAGTATTGCTGGTAGCAATTTGAGCGATTACGAATCAGGTTGAAGAGACTATAAAAAAATTTCATCAAAATGAATTGAATAACATGTTATCAGTCATATGTGCGCATCGATTGATCGCATTTTCAATGCTTTATAATATTGTGAGCTTTTTTTATGATTTTCATCATGAATGCCTCAAAATTTTCTCTTTTCAGTATTCTTTTCATCACTTGCATACCACACGTTTAACAAATGATACAATTCAGATAAATTATCGAAGTGCATTTTGTAGCTTTTTCGATCCTAAGAGTTCGAAAAAGTAAGCTTTATTACTGCAGAATTGATACAGACAATTATAGCTTTCAAATTGTGTTTAGAAATCATCAATAACTCAAAAAAAGTCGATGAAACAAATTTTTAACCCACTATAATTAAGTTGATAATTAAGTTAATGATTTGTATACATTTTTATTCATTCTTTTTGCATCGAATATCATTTTCACAATAGCTAAAGAAGCTGACCTAATGTGTTTCATTCCACTTCCCATTAAATTTCCTTGTAAAATTATTTGTTTGAAAATATTTTAGGCTACTTTTTCGTTGTGCGCAACAGGAATTCGTAAAGATTTATTTTAATTTTTAATTTTTTTTTCTCAAAAACTCGAATTGTTTTTCTTTCTTTTCCTTTTTTTTTATTGCATTGATGATATTTTCACAAATAATAATGGCGAGTATTTTTGCGAAAGAAGAGAGTTTACTTTCTTTTTGCTGCATTTTTAAAAATTCAATCGAATTTTCAATCGTCTGAATTTAAAGAAATCGATTAACTTTTTCGAAGTAGAGACACATTAATCAGGCTTTAAATTTAATTTCACGAAACTTCATTTTTTGGGCTGTTCATCTTTGCTTTTTGCAATAAAGTTGTGCGCACGAATGTTGTGTGTACGAGAGCGATGCACGAAAGTATCGCATGAAAATAAAGCCCATTAGGCAAATCACGAAGAAATTGCTCTTATTTGAATTAAAAAACACAAGTGTGTGTGCATGAAATATTGATTTCACCTATAATAAATAGTCGAATGATTAAAATCAATAAACACGAAGCGAACGCCGTCGAGCAGCGCATCACTTATTAAAGAACGAAACAAAAATAAAAAATTTTTAATTTCGCTTCTTTCTATATGCTATTCAATATTTAAATTGGCTTTAATAGCTTTTAAAATAACTCTAAAGCGTCGGAAACGGTGCAAAGTGAATTAAGTTGTTAGAGAAAAATTGGAGCTCATCAAACTTTTTTATTTTCGCAATAATGAAAAATATTCTTGTGTTTCATTTCGTCATTGTGAATAAGCTTTTCGCAAAAATTGATTATACTTTGCATCCGATTCATTGCACACGATTATTAATTGTTAAAATCTGAATATGAGCATTATTTTTAATGTAACGAAAATGATCGAGAAACTATAAATTCATTCGCTTCAAAACTCACTGAAGCAAATAATTTTCTATACACACGACTCTATTAATCTTAAGACCATAATTTTTATCTTTAGATTTCATGAAGGATGATGAATGATGAAATTCATTATCTATCTAGAAATTTGATTATAAATTCAAAGTTTGAACTTCGCCAAATGATTTCTTTATGAAACATAGAAAATTCAGTAAGAAAAGAAAATATTTTTCACTTTTCAAACTCGAAATAATTAAGCGACTAATCTTTATTATGAGATAATTTTATATTTAAAAAAAACTTTGCATTAATCATTTTTCAGTGAATTTTTTAGTCTCTGGGCATCAAAACAATTTTTATTCTAAAGGGCTGATGTGCATTTTGTGCTTAAAACTCACATTTTGTAAGTTACAAAAATACGCATTTTATAAAATCAAATTAACATGAAAATGCACGAAATAAATACCGAGAAAGAAACGAAATTTCTTTCGATCGTGCTAAGTACAGCTACTATCAAAATAAGTTGAATCTTATCGACGATCGAGCTTCATTTTGATAAGATGCAGTCTATTTTGATGGTAGCTGTACATTTTGTGCGACTTAAGATGCAAACTCGTGTATGTATTGCAAAGAGTACTGATATACTTTTACTCGGCGTTTTTTATTCATGTTTTGCTGCTTTGACGATAGCCGATACTTTATAGGATACTTGCCGTCAAAGTAACTTTGGCCAGTTTCGTTTTCATAGTTACGCTTAAGTTTCGAGCGATATTCGTTGTTAATAACTTTCACTTTTAAGTAACATGCATTGATTTTTGTTTCAACAATTTATATCTCGTTTCTAACAAAACTTTTCTGCTTGTTATTGGAGAGAAAATCAATTAAAATAAAGCTCTTTCAAGGCTCAACGAAAATTCTATAAAAAAAAAGCGAAGTGGGCTCAGTTTCTATACAACAAAACACTTGTTTTCACCAAAGAATGCTCAACTTAAAAGTTTTTCATTAATGAACAATGCTTATTTCGACGAAGATATTATTTTATTGCATTAATTAGTTACTTTATTACTTCTTTATTTCTGATTGAGTTAAGAAATTGATGCTCAATTTTTGAACATCTTGCATATTTTCAAAAAGAAATTTTTTTTTATCTTGAACTTTGAAAAGTTTCAGTTCGCTTTGATGATTTGTTTCAAATTTAAAATTCATTTTTTGAGCTTATCTTATAATCTTTACACATTAGTTGTTCATTCATTGATCAATTACATGTTTAAGATCAAACAAAAAATTAAACTATGGCTTCAAAGTCTTATTTGTATTTGAATTTTTTATCTGAAATAGTAAAGTTTTGCACATTTTAGCAATTTAAACCAATTTAAAGAGCAAATCCAAACTCACCAGACCTGAAAATACATATACGTACATGAATCATGCTTAAGTTATAATATTCGAGTTCTGTGTCGACCATTTATCAAGTTTTTTTAATTTAAAAATTCTGTTTATTTTAAAAATTTTTAAGGAGACTGCGAAAATATCAAACATGTCGATAAAAGTTTGGAATAGTTAAAACCGAATTCCATGCTGTTATTTCGATTTTCTTCATTTGATATGTCGATTAAGTGCGCTCTTTTACCAAAATCGAAAGAGTACCTAACTTTTAACTTTATATATTTGGCTCGATATATGAAACATTTTTGTTTTATTTTTACTGAATTAGTTTCACAGTTGATAAACACAAAATCGCTTAAAGTCGTAGGCTTTTCAAGTTGTTGGGTTTTTTAAAAATACCCCATATTAATAGAAAAATGTCGTTCTGGATATTATTTTATTGTTAATTAATTTCTGCTCTCCAACTTCGCAAAAGTTAATAAATCTTTGGGCAATTTATGGATACAAAAAATTTTTTGAATCCTCATTGCTTTAATTCAAAAATTAGATATAAATAGCTGAAAGAATATTACATTGATTTTGATTTTCTAATTGTTATAATTAATAATAATTTAGAGATGCCTTTCAAAACGCTTGAAGACTGATAGATCTTTGAATTTTTCGTTTATAAAAATGTCAAAAATTTTGGCCAATTATAACAAACGATGTAAAGCAAAACGCGCTTTTCTTATCGAAAATTAGCCGCTTTACAATCAAAAGTGTGTTAAAATTGATTAATTTTAGAAGCAAATTTTTCCTCGAGGGTCTTCTTTTATTAACTAAATGAAAACATTTGAATAGAAAACAAAAAACTTGTAAAGTTATAAAGTTTAAAATTATTCTCGATGGCCAAAAACTAATAAGCTACAGTGAGTTAGAGCTTTGAAAAATTATGATAAATGACTTGAGTGTACAATGTGAAAATCACGAACAAAGCTTACATTCATGCGAACGCAAGCTGAACTCGTTAATGAAGAAAGTTAATCGAAGCATAAAGCCAATATTTATTATAATGATAATGAAATCGTATTCGAAAGGAGAATTGAGTCGATCTTTGTCGTGCGAGCGTTTTGTGAAGAAACACACCTAATTGTAGCGAGTGTAATTCGATATAAAAATGAAATAATGTTCACAATGTTGGCTCTTCGCTATTTGCATGAGAAAAAGAAATTCAATTAGTTTTTCAAAATGTATTTTGTGGCTTTGCTCTTCTCTTCTATTTCGCCGCCGATGAGTTCAACGAACCTTTTCGCTTCGGACAAAGGTTCAAGAGTAGTTGGGTAAAATAAAATGCCGATACTTAATTAAGGTTCGGTATTAGAGAGTAGTTATCATTTCGCAGCAAGCATTTACGGTTCGCTCGTCACGGATAACGGGCGAGTATATTTTCATGTTACATCTCAGTATTGCAAAAGACAATTAATAAAAAACGTGAAACTGAGCGAACATTAATAAACTGCATTTGTCACATGCACATTTTTTGCGAGAGAGAGAGAGAGAGAGAGAGAAAAGCGACGTGAAAACGCTAGTCGTCAATCACTACTAAACTTCATCGCATGCATTAAGATATGTATTCTACTCATTATTCGTTTTCATCAAAAAGCTCTTCTTTCTCTCGTTCTATGTAAATTGATCGCGAAAACATCTTAAATCTGGCGTTCGCATAGTGCACCTATAAACATCTGTCATCGCGTTGCTTTTCAAAAACGAATTTCATTCTCGTTCGCATAAGAGATATGCTTCACTCAACAGTTCTTGCAACTTTACAGAGACTGTAGCCGAGAATTTTTTTTCTCTTCGAAGCGAGCTCTTCAAAAATAAAATTATTTTAATTCAGAGAAAAGAAAGTAAATTAGCGAGAGTCCAAACTCGAATGGAGTGAAAATGCATTATTAACATTTAAAGCTCGTCGCTTTTATTTTCACTGCAAACTGCGAACTAAAGAAACTTTCTCGACGTGTATACGCGTGTGTGCCATTGTGTTGTTTGCTTAATTAATAGAGGAGCAATTTTCAATGCGCGAAAGCAATTGTAATTTGCATTTGTTGTAAACAATATGTGTCAGTAAATTGTGCGTTTCAATTAAATTCATTACGCAATTAGCATAATGAATGAATGACCGTATTGTTGCTTGTAAACAATGTTCTGCGGCGCTTCAATCAAAGTACTTTCGCATTCATTGCGAATTGAGCTTTGTTTCATTTTAGCAAAAAGGCTTAATTGGGAGTGAACCGTGTATCGATTGCTCGCGAGCACATGAATTCGCCATAACCTAATTTGGGAACGATGCTTAAGACATATTTTTGCTTTTACACATATCGAATAACTCAATATTCTTTGTTCTATGATTATAATTAGACCAGACGCGCACTGTTTTAAGTTCGCCGTGAAATCCTGGTGATTACTTTTTCGCGATGCTTCAAGAAATTTTAATTAAACTGCTATTGTGTTTTTCAAATGACGAATGAGTTGTGAAGGCATGAAACTCGATTTTAAATTATATACAGATTTTCAGATACTACGCCTTTGTTTCGAAGCTCATTTTCACTCATTTCTATTACGGCAACGATAATCGCATTAAATTGCTTATTTCGTTTCTTTTTCGACTCTAGCTCAGTGAACCTAGCGATGAAAACATTTAATTAAAATTTAAATGCGAGAAAATGGAATAAATTTGAATTTATGTAGTGCGCTTTACGACGATCGTTTTTTGAAATTTTAAATTGTCTTTTTTCAAATCTAATCCCTGTTCAAAAAAAGCTTTTTCGCACTTAATTTCTAGTCTTCTTCATTTTTTTTACACAATCTGATCAGAAAACAAACGTCGTTTGAAAATTTTAACGTGGAGAACTAGAGCGCTTCAAACCTTTTTGCGATTCTTTTTTCGTCAACGTTTGTTTGTTTCATATGAAGTTATTATAATCAATTTTTTTCGAGCTCATATGGTGAGCAAAACTCAATTCTCATTCACAAGAAAATGAATTTTGAAAGCAGAATATGAGTTCAAAATCAATTTCCACTCATTCATAATCATTTATGATCAGTTATGATCAATCAGATCTCATATTCATCTTCTGCATATATTCGTACAATTTCGGAAATAATAACATTCCTATCCCATATCTGAGTCAATTTTTTTCGCTCTACACGATAATATTTTATCCAAAACATAACAATGTTCAACTTGTCATTAAAAATTGAATTATTTTTTCATGGAATATTATCTTTAAGTATTGATACTTTACTAATTCTTAAATTTAAAAAATGATCAAGGAACTTTATTATTTTCGATAGTTTATGTTTGAAAATCAGAAAAATCTTCAATACTACGAGCAAATTATCGTTTAGCAGTATATTTTCAATATATTCAAAAAGTATCACTTTTTAAATTTTGGTGTCGGAGAAAAAAAACTAAAAAGAATATAAAACACAAGTATTTTGTCCAATATTTGCATAAGAATTAGATTTTTTAAAATTTATTTTATGAATGGCAAAAATAATAGAGTTGAATCTAAAATAGAGTAAGAATTTAATATTTTAGTAATACTATTTTTTCTTCATCCCAATATCTGTAGCATTAGGTTTTTCAATTTTTACAAAGATTTTTATTTACAAGAGGTTTACTTCATAATGATTTTTCTGTAGTCTCAAAAGAAGGTTCTTAAATTCTAGTTAAAAATGAATATTGTAACACCAAGAAACATATATCTACATGAATAATAGGCTATGAATAATATGCTGGATATGCTTTATCTGAATAAACAGATTTCCTTATTAAACTCTTTCCAATTAGTCAATCAAAGGTTGGTTTTGATTCACTTATTGCTGATCTCCCCATCGTATGTCTAATATATGCTATGTGCTTTTAGATTGATGTAAACATAATTTACAAAGCGTAATTGACGAAAATTATTCATTCTAGTTTTAATTATTAAAAGGCCACGTTATTTCACTTTATTTTAATAGTGTTCGTTTCATATTAGAGTAACTTTCTCTCAAACATTTTATTGCATTATAAGTTTTTGCGATTATTTTTATCTCTATTTCGGCTTTCAATTATTTATTTTCAACTTTAGCAAAATGCATTCGATCAAAATTTATTTTTATAAAAGAAAATTTATGTTGCGGCAAGATTTTGTTTCTTTACTCGGAGCTCGCTGCTGTATTAGCTCTTGAAAGATTTATTCAATGCAACCTATCGATGGTAACCACCTTTACGTTATTGTGATAATGTGTTTTTAGAGCGCTTTTCTGAAGTTAAATTATTCAATAAATTAAAAATTTTCAAAAGTTTCAAAGATGAAAAAAAAAGTGGCACACAAATGATGATCACGATCATCATCGATCGATCCTTCGATTTATTTACACTTTCATTGAAAATTGATAAGTTATCGATATTTCTCAAAAAATATCCCGCTCGAACATTCAAATCGTTTCAATCTTTTTTATATTTCGAGTTTGAAAAATCGTTTCATAAAAAGCGGACAGAAGTTTGCTCGATCGACTATGCACACGCTACGATAGTGCGTATAAATATCTAGCAAATCTGAATTATTAATGAAAAATGAAATTCAAACGAGTAATTTCAAGAAAGATTTTGTTTCGTTTTTTGATCTCACTCGCATTCTAGACGCTAACTTTTGTTTCTAAGAGCAAAAATGCGAAAGCAGTCGACTTTTCATTGCTTTGCATTAAAAGAAAAGAAGAAGAATATTTCATATTATTCTCAACAAAATGTGTATTGATAAAGCAATGAAAAACTGTTGAAAGACAAAGTTCGCTTAGAAGGCGAGTTAAAGCGAAAAAGCGCATCTCTCATAAAAAGATTTTATATTAATTGATTTAATTATATGAAAAAAAGAATTCCTAAATTATTAATTTAGAATTAATTACATACAATGCTTTTATCTCTTTCTTTCTATTTGTTTTGACATTTGAATTCGAATATTTCCAAACAACTTTGCATAAACTCGTTGAACAATTTTTTTTCTTCTCTGTCAATATTTTAATTATTCATCTAATATTTAATTATTATTTTACTTATTAATTTTCAATCAAGCTTTTGATCTCTTAGAACTCAAAATGAGTTTGTTTTTTAAAAGTGGTTTTCCCATACAAGGCGCAATTTGAATTTTTATCAATAATTTTTGTTTGAAACGTAAAAAGAAAGTTCAAACAAAGCGTGAAAGTGGACTCAAATTGAGATCGAACTCATTCTGAAATGGCCACCGTTTTTCACGCGTGAAATCTCAATAATACTTTGTGCAAGTTCATTTTGGGCGGTTTTTATTTTTCTTTATAAGATTGATTTGTTTGTAACTGTTGTAAGTTATTATTGTTTCCATTGTTCTGTATGTTAACGAGGCGCATGAACATTTAAGAAATTCAAGTCAATTTTTCTTATAAATAGAGTTTGTTTTTTCGGCGAAGCCACAATTTTTTCAACAGCAAAATCTTGTCTACACTCAAAAACAAAGCATTTTGACACCAAATTTTCATTAATCGTACGATTATTTTTCGTCGAAATCATTGAAATTCCCATTTTTAGGCATAGTCGAAAAACCTGCTTAATTATTTATAATGTTCTCATTTTTTGATCTAAAAAAACTTTTACTATTGAAAAAATTAATAATTATATTCAATACATATTATATGTAGTTTTTAATTTTTGAATCTGGCTAAAATCGGCGAGTCTAACTTCGGGATTTTTTCTTGTGAGAGTGCGAGGATGAGCCATTTTAAATATAATAGAAATGTTTCAAGCACAAAACGCTTTATTTTCAGTTAATTTTTTTCTCGATTCTATTTGAATCAAGGCATTATAAATTTTGAGAAAAAATTCAAAAAATTTGTAAAACATCAATTGATGTACATTAGCTGGCCAACAAAAGTTTTTTTTGTTTAAAATATCATGAAATGAAATAAAATGCATCTTTTAAAAATTAAAAATAAGTGCATAACTTGCTCGAAAGAATCGAATCTAAAATAAGATGAAAACGAATATTTAATAAGTAATAGTGTTTTTAAACCAAAATCCATTTACTTTTTGCATCAAAACCATTTAATTTATTGCAATACTTCGGAATTATGAGCCACTCACCAACATTTATTGAGTGAAATACCAATAAACTGTACTTAAAGCCATCGATTCGCTTTTTATAGCAAAAATTTGGCGCCGAATTTCAGCCGAAAAACCATATTTTGGGCAGAAATTTTTCTAACAGTTGCATTTTTACTTACAACACATAATATTGTAAGAGAAAAAATTCGAACAGCTTTGCAAATGATAAAGTGAATATAGAGTTAGACTAAAAGTGAGAGAAATTTTGTTTCATGGCTAAAATTGCAAATGTTGAGATTTTGAAAATACACACAAACAGTTTCAACATTTTTCTCGAAATAGACGAAAAAGTAGGCTTCACTTTTCTTAATTAGCTTAAGAGTAAAACAATGTTTCGTACGCAACGTACATTACAAGAGCTGTAAATACCTCAGATATGCACTCGAAATAAAAAATTAAGTTTAATTAGGTAGAAATTCGGAAGCAAATGAGGCATCAAATTGGTAAGTGTTGGTACTACTGCTTTATTCGTTTTTTCGCAACTTTGTATCTTTCATCAGCGCAAAAAAGATTAGGAAATGGTTTTTGTCTCATTCTTAGTGAAACCGAGTTTATTTCTTGCTTCATTTTCTGTCAAGTTTACTACTGTAGTATCGTTAAACACACGAAAATAAACCTTGATTTATACGTAAAATCAATAATTTTGACTTGTTTCTAATCTGTGTCACAAAGAGTGAATGTAATAATGTTAAACTTTTGCGACAGTGCAGTGACCGTTTTCGACGCTTCATTTAATTCGCTTGAAATTTTCGCTTATGCCATTTTCACTTCGCATAAGTGGATTAGCCCGTAAAAAATGTGATATCGGCCATTGCTTAATTGACAGACAATGAAACACGATCAATTACGAGTAAAGCCAACGAAATAGAAATGAATGTGAATGAGCCATTACTAGTAGATGTGTGTTCATTTTTTTAGGCCGATAACTCGCGAAGCTTACCAAGCACTTTTTCCGCTTTCAATGATATTTCTCATTTTGATGCGAAACATTTCGAAGCTCTTCAAATTTACTTATACTTACAGTCGTGAGCTTAACCATTGAAAATTCAAGCTTTGAGTTGAATAGGATAGCACATTAAGGTGACCACAACTGCTACTCAATGCTGGTCAATGCTAGCCAAAAAGCTACTGATTTACATTAATATTAAACAAGGATAAGATAGATAAACTTTTGACCCACACTTTAATTTGTTTGCATATTTAAAATGATTATTTTGAATTAATTTTCCAATCGATGAGCGGATGGAAAACGTTTTCGCAACATTTGACTGATGAATTTGTCGCAACAAGTCATTTTCAGTGGTTGTTGAAATAATATTTTTGAAACTATGGCCCTTATTCACGAACAGAGATCGAGCCTTTAATCATTGATATCGGATCGAGATCGAGTAATTTGTATTTCACAAACTCGGATCATGCGTGATC
>NCKU01000663.1:0-35973 GCA_003675995.1 Dinothrombium tinctorium | reverse complement strand
AAATTTGTGCTCCAAAAAACAATATTAATATTTGTCTAAATGCACTTTTCTCTTATAAAGAAAAAAGTGTAAAAAATTTTTGTTTAGAAACAGTCGAATACCTGCGAGCGTTTTTTAATGAAAGCAAAAATTGTCAAGATTCCACCAGCGAAACTATGCCTGGATTGCAACAGAAGTGTTTCTTTTCCTTAAAATTTCAATTAAAATTGAAAAAAGCTCAGGCTTCAAATAACATGAAAGAAAACTTTTTATAATTTAGTTGAAAAATTCAATAATTTGACATTTTTATTCACAAGTTGGTGCTCAATCGAAATATATTTTTCTTTGATTTCTAGCACATGCACTACCGTTTCAAAATAAAGTTTCGATTATCGAAAGCGAGCTTAACTACAAAGCAACTTTAACGAGGTTAAGTCATCATGTGCTTTGCAGTTAAGCTCAGTTTTCGATGATCGAAACATTATTTTGAATCAGTAGTACATCCATGGCAGAAAGTTTTGCTATCATTTCTATATACAACCTTCATATTTAATATGAATTACAGTAAAATATTTTAGCAGGAGCTGTGTAACTTTCTTTTAGGCCTTTAGATTGCTCAATAATAGACGTTACGCACTTCCTTTTATATGATTAATATTTAATTTTTATGGTTCTTAATACTCTAGTTTGTAAGTTTCTGCTATGTATTACGAAAAATCAGCTCTACAAAAAAGCACAACCTTCGATAAGGCGTGTTTCGGTTTTTAAAAATTTTGCTTATTACGTTGTATGCCACTCAATACATTTGCATCTGAAAAAGGCTCGCATTATAAACAGTATTTAATGATTGCAAAGCTGGTGGAAAGCATGAATGCTAAATAAAAATAAATAAATAATTCTGAGTGATGCTCTCTTGAATATTTCACGCGAATTTTTGAATTTACTTCGTTTGTCTTCGAGTGGTAGACTTAAATATGTTCTTATGAGTTTGTATCAATGAGAAAGTGATCAATTTTAATTTTTTATTTAAGATTAAAAATTAAATAGCCTCGCTAGAATAAAATTATTCGTTTCAAGAGTAACTTTATTACACTTTCTCATTTCTTACTGCGCTATATTTGAAATAAAATTATAAAAATCGCTTAAAATTTAAAATTATTTATGGTTTATTTATCATTTTTATTTGCCACCGAAAACAATGATAGCTCTTGAGCCAAAAGAACAATTGTTTTTCGCTTTTGATTTAAATCAAGACAAAAGCTTTAATAAAAATTTCATCTAAATTCCACAGCCTTTTCGGTTGCTTTATTTTTATCGCCTTCAGCATGCTGCAGAAGCTGAGCTCATTAGTGAAAAAGAAATTAGACAATAAAAATCACTTCGTTCTTATTAAGCGCGGAAATCCCAATTGCTCTTATTAATATTTGCGTTATTTTATCTCTGAATAGAGCGGCACCCGACAAGGGAGTGCGGATGGAATGAAGAGCCCTTGGCGAGGAATGTAAGTCACAAATATTCGTTTGAGAATGCAAAAAACTTCGAAAGAGTTAAAATAATAAGTTTAAAAACGCGTTGAATGCACAATTTTCTACTGCCACTTTACTTCCGTCTCCAATTTTTCGACGTAATATCAGACGGAAATCACGTCTGTCGTTTTTTATTTGAAACTTACGCTGAATATACGCTCCGTGGCAAAACATGTCCCTCTCGTAGCTTTAATTTCGCTGAAAACATTGCGAATGCGAAATGTTTTATTATCGAGCGCCGAAATCGATCACTTCGAAGCGCAAACCGCATTGTTCGGCAATGAGAATTAAATCCGGTTAAATTTAAAATTTTTACGTTTTCACTACGCCAATTGCTTGTGACATTCAATGCTCGAAATTAATTTATTTCATTTTTTTATTTGTTGCTCTAAATATTAATTCGCCGCACGTCAATAAAAGGATAAATGCGTTTCTCGCGTTGTTTGTTTAATTAACGCGTTTAGTAATAATGAGCACCAGACGCAGTCCGTTAGACGTTAACAAGATTAGAAATCGATCAACCACAGTGTCAACTCTCATAACCTTTCTTTGCAACAGCGATAATCCGTTCTTCAGCGGCATCGATGCAATGCCTGACATAAGACCGAGAAAGAAGTCGATTCCACTTGTTAGTGAACTGGTAAGTTGGCAACAGTTCGCCGACTTTTTTCACTTTCGCTCATCTTCTCTTCTCATCTTTTTTCATCACTTTCAAACAAAAATTTCGGCTCACTTTCAACATTTACACACGAAAAACGTTTACACAACTTTCACAATGGATCCGTTGATTAAAAATGTTTCTAATACAAATACTTGTTTCTTTTCGATTCTCTGCTGTCAATTGGATATTTAGGTCCTCAAGGTATTGTTCAATCGATATTTGATTACTTTGCTCTTACCTTTTATTTGCCGAACCCTTTCTTTTCGCAACCGAAATCAAACGCTTTTTTGCATACCGTTTTAATTGCGTGCTTTTCTAAGAGCTTATTCTAACTTTTTCACCGTCACATTTATTAATGAACTTCATTCTCTTCAAACAGACAATGGCAGCAACGAAAAGAAACGCTGGTCTCACGTCCGCCGTGCCAAGAGCTTCGCTCAACGATGAAGAATTGGTGAGCGCATCGTGAGCTTCTCCTGAATTCAAAGCGTAGAACAAACTCATTTTTATACATTTAATAAGAAACACGTTCACAGTTTTTTCGGTTCCCACAATGAAATATATTCGAAAAAATTGACATCGGGCACAGCATTGAATTCTTGAGTGTCGCTCGCAATCACGCATTCATCAGTTAAACGTGATTTGTGATGATAAATGCAAAAATCTGCTTTATTTCCATAGAAAATGCACGTTTACAAGAAAACGTTGCAAGCGTTGATTTATCCAATTTCGAGCACAACTCCGCACAACTTCCAGCCGTGGACAGCGACCAGTCCGACCTATTGTTACGAATGCGAAGGCTTACTGTGGGGCATTGCGCGACAAGGAGTGCGCTGTACCGAATGTGGTGTCAAGTGTCACGAAAAATGCAAAGACCTTTTGAACGCTGATTGCTTACAGAGTAAATATTTCTTCATCGATTTTTCGTATTTACGGAGGTGAAAAAAGCAGCACTCAATTATTTATCCAAACAGGGGCCGCGGAAAAAAGTTCTAAGCATGGAGCGGAAGACAAAGCGAACAGCATCATCATGGCAATGAAAGAACGAATGAAAGTCAGAGAACGAGATAAGCCCGAAATATTTGAACTGATCAGGCAAGTGACGCACGAACGCCGCGAGCGAGCTTGCATACAATTGCATAATTTTGAACATTGATAAAGCTGAAACCGAAAGCGAAACTTTCGAAAATTTACCGTTGAACTTATTACAAATGTATAATGTATAACAGGAATGTATTCAATGTCGACGAAAAGAGTCATAGCGGACACATGAAAGCAGTGAAACAAATCGTTTTAGACGGTACTTCGAAGTGGTCCGCTAAGATAGCGATTACCGGTACGATTGCGTAAATATGCCTAAAGAACTGTGTCCCTCGTCTTCATCTCTCTCTCTCTCTCTCGCCTCTTTATGTCGCTTGTTGTCGCCAAAAATGTGTCAATCAGTGTTTTCACTATTCAAACACGTTCATTATACGTAACGTGCAAAGATTATCCTCAATCTCTCGCACTCAGTTATTCTATAAACACCAAAGCATGATTGCGATCGTAAATGTTGTTTGTTCTGCTCTTCAATGAACCAAAATATACAGGTGCACCTTTGGTGTCGATCCTGATACACATATTGATGCCGTGCAGCAGGCAGAACAAGTAATTCTTGCTGGCGATTGGTCAGCTAAAATTGCAATTACAGGCATGTAATACTATTCTTCTTCGAGTGCTTCTTTCCTTTTCGTTTCAAATGTTTTCATTTTGATTTGCATTTATTCTCTGTTCGTTGCATAGAAAGTCTTCGTCTTGATTTGCATAATCCTTTTTTGCATTCTGCATTTACCGTTATCCGTTAACGTTCGCTTCATTTTTTCTTCCATTTAACATTTGCCAACCATATGTAATTCCGCCTTTCTAGTTATATGCGCGCAAGGATTAATCGCCAAAGATAAGAGTGGTACAAGTGACCCTTATGTGACCGTTCAAGTTGGTAAAGTGAAGAAGCGGACACGAACGATGCCACAAGATTTAAATCCTGTTTGGAATGAAAAATTTTACTTCGAGTGCCATAACTCATCTGACCGCATCAAAGTTCGAGTTTGGGACGAAGATAATGATTTGAAATCGAAATTGCGACAAAAGTTGACGCGAGAATCAGACGATTTCTTGGGTCAAACAATAATCGAAGTACGAACGCTTAGCGGAGAGATGGATGTGTGGTATAATCTTGAAAAACGAACGGACAAATCCGCTGTTTCTGGTGCTATTCGTCTTCATATAAGCGTCGAAATAAAAGGCGAAGAGAAAGTAGCTCCTTATCATGTTCAATATACTTGTTTGCACGAGGTATTAATGCACACAAAATCTTATGTGCGAACTAATATTTTACTTCTTTAAGAATTTGTTCCATTATTTATGTGAGAAGCAAAACAGTGGAGTTGTAAAAATTCCAGAAGCCAAGGGGGTACGAAAAAAAATGGTTTGTGATTGTATTTATTTTACTCTATTCACTCTTCAGGATGACAGTTGGAAAGTGTACTTCGATTATCCTGCCCAAGAAATTGTAGATGAGTTTGCTATGCGTTATGGCATTGAATCCATATACGAAGCTATGACGTATGTTTGTTTCTAATTTTCAGCGATGATTGAAACACTTCCTCCTTTGTTTTCTAGTCATTTTCATTGCCTTTCGACAAAGTATCTGTGTCCGGGAGTACCTGCTGTGATGAGTACACTATTGGCCAATATAAATGCGTACTATGCACACACTGCGGCCTCGTCGGCCGTATCTGCTAGCGATCGATTCGCTGCTTCCAACTTTGGGGTGAGTGTAGAATACTCTTGCTCAAAGACTCAATCGATATCTCATTACAGAAAGAGAAGTTCGTCAAACTTTTGGACCAATTGCACAATTCCCTCCGTATAGACTTGTCAATGTATCGCGTACGTCTCTCGTTTTGCATGCATTTTGCATTTTAAGTAATCGCAATCGATCTCTTTGTGCAGAACAATTTTCCAGCCTCGAGTCCGGAAAAGCTACAGGATTTGAAATCGACAGTCGATCTATTGACAAGCATTACTTTCTTCAGAATGAAAGTACAAGAATTATCAAGTCCTCCGCGCGCGAGCACTGTAGTGAAAGATTGTGCAAAGGCTTGTCTGCGCTCGACATATCAATTCCTTTTTGAGAATTGCACCGAGCTCTATTCCAGAGAATTTCAGGTTGATCCGAAAAAAGAGGAGCCCCAAGATGAACAGGGCCCGAATAACTTGAAAAATCTCGATTTTTGGCACAAACTTATCGCATTGATGGTCTCAGTGATAGAAGAAGATCGGAACAGTTATGCACCTGTGCTGAATCAGTGAGACTCAACAATTGCTCTATTAAATCAGAACGAATGCATTTCTGTTCCATTACAGATTCCCCCAAGAGTTAAATATCGGACACTTGAGTGCAGCAACAATGTGGAGCTTATTTGCTGTAGATATGAAGTATGCATTAGAAGAACACGAACAACACCGATTATGTAGAAGCTCCGCTTATATGAACCTTCACTTCAAAGTAAAATGGTTTTATAACACTTACTGTAAAGATGTGCCGCAATTTAAGGGCCAAGTTCCAGAATATCCAGCGTAAGCTGTTGATATTTTCATTCATTGAAAATGACTCAATGTTTATTGCTGCTGCAGTTGGTTTGAGCCATTTGTTATGCAATGGTTGAACGAAAACGATGATGTTTCTTTGGAATACCTTAATAGTGCCTTCCTGAGAGATAAAAAAGATGGGGTATGCATTACGAATCTTTACGCTTCGTTCGGTTTATTATTTTTCTTTGTTTTCTAGTTCCAACAAAGCTCGGAACACTCATTGTTTTCAAATTCCGTTGTGGACGTGTTCACTCAACTCACACAATGTTTCGATGTTATCAGCAAACTTGAATGTCCTGATCCAGAAATAGTTAAACGATACATGAAACGCTTCGCGAAAACTATTGTTAAGGTCTTGACGTCTTACGCGGACATTCTCAAAAAAGAATTTCCGAATTATGTCAGCCAAGAAAAAACAGTAAGAACTCGATATGTGGCCTGTGCTACTTTTGTTTACCAATTTCTTCATCTTTAGTCATGTATTCTTATGAACAACATCCAACAGCTTAGAGTGCAGCTGGAAAAGATGTTCGAGTCAATGGGAGGCGAAAAGGTAATCTCGCTAACAACTTGAAATCATGAAAAATTTATGATCTTAATTATTTGAGCAGTTGGAAACTGACGCCGCCAATATTTTAAAAGATTTGCAGAATATGCTGAATGGTGTTTTGGATGATTTGAGCGCAGTTTTCTCAAAGAGGTTCGTAAATTTATATAAATTAAGTTTTAATGTTTGTTTAATTTAAATTAATTTACAGTTTGGAGAATACGATCAAACAAAGCGTACACGAGTTGAGTGCTCTTTTAGCACAAGTGAAAGGATCGGGTTCTGCACAAAATCAAGCTGCACTAAGAAACCAACAAGATGTTGCCGCTGAAGCTGATCATATTCTGCACCCATTAATGGATCTTCTCGATGGAAAACTGTCGCTATTCGCTCAATACTGCGAAAGAACTGTTTTAAAACGTTTGCTCAAAGAATTGTGGAAAATAGTTATCCACACATTAGAAAAAACTATCGTTTTGCCCCCAGTTTCCGAAAAGAATGTTCTTCTGCAAAACTTACCAAACGCGAAAATAGAAGACGTTTCGCGACTTTTTAGAAACCACGTTACTGCCAATAAGCTTCCAACTCTCGGTGTCATGGAAGTAAGTGAGAATTTGTTTATTCTGTGCGTAAATTTGAATTCACTTCTTAAGTTACCGCTTCAGTTCGAAAAGAATTTAACTCCCCGACAGTGTGCGATTTTGGATGTAGCTCTTGAAACGATCAAACAGTATTTCCACGCTGGTGGTAATGGACTCAAAAAGACATTCCTCGAGAAGAGCCCTGAGCTTCAGTCTTTGAGATATGCATTATCCTTGTATACGCAAACAACGGATACTTTGCTCAAGACATTCGTTACCACTCAAACGCAACAAGGTTTTCAGCCCTCTTCTTCGTTGCAAACACTAAAAGTCAATTTAACAGATTTGCCCACCCGTGAGGATGGACCTGTTGGCGAAGTTCAACAACAAGTCGATCTGTTCACTCATCCAGGTACAGGAGAACACAAAGTTACTGTCAAAAGTAAGTGAAAAGTTTCAAAACAGATTTATTCTAACGCTGAATTGCATTCGTAGTTATGGCGTGTAATGAGTTGAAATGGCCAAACACGAGCATGTTTAAACCTTTCGTTGAAGTGAACCTTATCGGACCGCATTTGAGCGACAAGAAGAGAAAGTTTGCGACTAAAACCAAGAGTAACACAACTTGTCCAAAATTTAACGAAACTTTCACTTTGTGCGTATTGATCAAACTTTGACCGTTTTATTGATTCATTGAATTTCATTACAGTATGATTGGTAATGAAGACGAGCCGTCATCCTTTGAATTGCACATTGCTGTTAAAGACTATTGTTTCGCGAGAGATGACCGTTTAGTAGGTGTTGCGATAATGCAATTAAGAGATATTGTCGAACAGGGAAGCTGTGCCTGTTGGCTGCCGCTTGGCAGAAGAGTGCATATGGATGAAACTGGATGGACAATTTTGCGCATATTATCGCAGAGATCAAATGATGAAGTGGCGAAAGAGTTTGTGAAACTGAAATCGGATGTCAGAAATGACACAAATCTACAACAACAGCAATAGGATTATGCTTTTACAGCCTTTATGCAGAAGAATCTGAATTAAAAAGCGAATGACTGTCGGAGCTTCCATTGTGATATTTGCTCGCCTTTTGAGCAAACTTTAATTATTACTAATTACTAATATTTACTTATTATTGTTTGAAAAACCAGCAAAATTTTGTTTGATTTAGGCACAGTTCTATCTTTTTGTGGCTGGAATTCGGGTTTGACAATATTTTAAACTTTTTTAAAAATAACGCTAAGTTTGGAAGTCCTTTTCGGACAGTTGACCAGATCATTGTTTATTGTTAAATACGTTTATTTGTTCCGTTATATTTTTCTAATTACGAGGTAAGAGCAAGTTGTGATGTTATCAGAAGTTCATTGATACATATTCATTACAAAACTAAATGCGAAAATACATATACCAAACGCTGAATTTTCATTTGCAACTTAAGGGGTGTCCAATGAAAAAGTTTTTTAGAAAACACCAGTGCCAACCCCTTCTCCTGTTTTCATCGATCGTTAACGCATTCCTAAATTTGAAACACAAATGCATATCAAAAAAGAAACATGAAACATAAATGATAATGCTGATTGTAAACTTTTTCTCGACTTTTCGCGAGTTGTCGACGAAGTTCATGAAAACAAAACCCAAATAACTATAAAAAGAAAGTGAGAGCACTTCGATTGTATCTCATTGTTAATATCATCTCATCTCATCTCGAGATATAAGAGTGCATTTTTATTGTAAACAAACGAATGCCTTCTTACAAAATAAGATATTTATTGTTTGGATGTTAGTTGCTTTTACACAATTACCCCTTCTTTTTATCCTGTGATGAAAATAATTAAAAAACCGAACTTACTAATCATCTAATTTGTCAAATCGTAAGCGTTTCGACATTGAAGATATCGTGTCCGAAATCCGCTTGCTTCCTAATCTGCTGTGAGCGCTTGTTTGGTTCTCTGATTGCGGCCGTGGCAAAAGATGAGGTGGTGTTGGGTAAGGTTTATTGCTGAAGTATGCCATTTGCAACGCTTGCGAGCAAGTACATCGATTCAATGGATTCAGTTGCAACATTTTGTTCAACAATTCTAATAAGTCATCAGTTGCTGCGGTGAAGATGTCTTTGAGGGGAGTTCCTGGTTGATATTTAAATGTGACATAATCCGGTAATTTTGTTACTCCCTGAAAAGCAACAGAAGCTAATGTTACTTTGTTAATAACGCAGCTGATATTTTTTCGTAGATTTCCCTTGTTGCTACTACACATGCAGATCCATTCACAAGCATAAATAATTTAGAACCAATCTACAAACGGATTAATTACTTACAGGCCATTTTCTTTCATCCGGAGTTCCTAAAGCTTGAACGATTTTACTAAGTTGATCCAAATCTGACTCTCCAGCGAGGAAAGGCACTCTCAACAAGAGTTCCGCCAGTACACAGCCCACGGCCCATATATCTACTCCAGTGCCGTACATTCTGGCACCAAATAAAAGTTCAGGAGCACGATACCAACGAGTAACTACTTGATGTGTATAAATACGAGTAGGAGACCCAAAAGTTTTGGCTAATCCAAAATCGCCTATTTTTAACACACCATTTTCATCTATCAACAAGTTGTTTGGCTTTATGTCCTGGAAGAAAGCAGTCACCATGTGTTTTAGCAAAAATTTAAACACACCCTATGCAAAATCCAATTCATATGCAAATATTCTAAACCTTTTATCGTCATTAAAATATATGATTTGATGTGTGCAGGAGTTAATACGATGTTTGAGTCTTTAATCACAACCTGCGGGTCAAATTAAGTATAAAATTAAGCAATTAACGAGAAGCAATTACTTCGAGATCTGTTTCCATGAAGTCGAAGACAAGTGAGACATTAGACCTGTGTCCGAACACATCTAAAAGCTAAGAGAATCAATGAAATTGGGTGAAATGAAAGAGGAGACAATACTCCAATTATATTTTCGTGTTTAAGTTCCTGTAATAGTTTGATTTCTCTTAAAGCGGTTCGATTGATGCCATCCTTCGCTTCTGTTCGCGTGCCGAGTTTAATCTGCGCGAAAAGCAGTTAAGAAAGCTGCGTTCGAACGAGAGTAGAGACCTTTTTCACGGCGACAATGTTCCCCGTTTTCGTGTCCCTCGCTTTGTAAACGGTGGCAAACTGCGAACGATCGGTGAGAGGAGTGCGGAGAGCGAAGAGAGAGATACCTGTCCCTCGCCGAGAAAGTCGAGCTTTTCGTATCGCTTCTGGCGTTTGTCTTCGAACGAAGCCATCGGTGAGCAGTCGATTTGAGCAGGTCACTGTGCGATCGGAGGCCCACTGTCCGTCGTTCGCTTTGTGCACTTTCTCAGCGTTCGCATGAATCGCTCGAAACGCGACGCGTGCGCGCGGCGAACGCTTGCTGACATATGGCAGTGCGTTGCTGAGAAGCGTTTCGCGAACGACACTCGCAGACTTTGCATTTGTGCACCGCTCGAAACTTGACTCGAGAAGCGCACCGTTTTCCGCATTTTGCACTCGTGTCTCGTCTCCGAACGCGCACCGTCTCATCGTTCCGCCATTCGCTGAGTCCGTCGCAAACACGCGGTGAGCGTTCGAACGCAGTGTGTTTTGATGGGTGATGGAGAGGAGCCTTTCGAACGGCTCCCATTCGAACAGTGAAAGCGAAGATTCGTTCGCAAACATATTTCAGCGATGCAACAAACCGCAATGCGGCCGCAACCCGTCGCGTCTCGTCTCACCGCCGCCGTTCGACAACTCTCTCTCCGATCGTTTGTGCGATGTGAATGACAACAAACCCGTCGACGTGATCGACACTAGCATTGATGCCGCTTTGATCGATACGATTAATGAGCAGCGACGAGGTGACTGTTGGCGAAACAACGAGTACAACAATTTGAACGATACTCGAACCATACCATTGACTAAATTCAAAACACTTCGCTGCAATCCGTTTCAAGTGAGTGAAGAAGCGATGAAAAACAGTGAACAGCATCAAAAGCAAACGGACGATAATAAGGAAAGTAACGACAGTTGTGAAACGAAGCAAGAGTTGGGCAATAATCTGAAATGTAAAAAGAACAAGAAGAGCAGCGACTGCTTATCGCTGTCCGCAGTTTCGATCAAATCGACTTCGAAAAGCGACGAAAGTTTAGTCGACGTTAAGTATTCGCATTTTGCTGCTGACCAAACTTCGAATGAGAGCGATCTTAGCGACAATGATTATGCAAAGAAAGAGATCGATGAACTTATGGAAAGTGACATTTCGACCGATCCTCCGTCGCCGGCTAAAGAGCCTGAAATCGCGAGGATCATTGGCAATGTACCTATTGCCAAATACGAAGGCTCTCCCCGCAGGTACGGGCCGAAGCCGCCTGGTTTTCCGCAACGAGTTGTAAACAACGAAGAAATATCGGTCGGATTGTGTAATTTTTCAAAAAACAACTCGCGGACGCTTACCGATATATCGTGCGATGAGCTTGTTAAATCCATACTAAAGATACCTCCTTCCAACCACGAGTCACCAACAACAACAGAAAACAGCTCGAAATCTCCTTCAAGGAGCGCGTCTTTGATAACAACACAGGAGGAGTTTTGTGATAAAAGCAAAAGTAAGACTCCTACTGTCGAAGGCACCGTTTCTTCCGATTTTAACGGTCTTAAATATAAGTTAACGCAAATGAATTCTGGAAGTTCTTATATTGGTAAACGATTAGCAACTCATTCTTGTGCAGTAAAGGCTTCTTCGGAAGATGAAAAAAGTAATGACTGCATTTCTCCTGTCGAAGCGAAAAAAGACCCGATATTGAGCCACGCAAATGAATTAGTGTTACTTCATGAACTCGTGCATCAACATCGACTCCATGAAATGAGTGCCAGCGATGTCGGTCCTATGAACACCTGCTCTACCATCGAACCAGAAGTGGAGGTTGTTGAGCAAACAAATGAATCAATGAATTTTAATCTCTCCTCAGAGAACACCGATTGTGATAGTAACGAGCTGGAAAGTGAATTTTCGTTCGAAAGTAGTCTACACTCAGGCTCTAAACTAAGTCATATGCCTATACTCGAAGACGGCCTCTCGAGTGGCGTTCCCTCAAGTGACAACGAGGCTGAAGACGATAACGCCAACGATTCACCATTGACTTTAGATTTTATGCGCAAACAAATTTCAGAAATGGAAAATGAGATTAAGGCCGAAGAGGTAAAGCTAGAATTATTGTTTTTACGTGCCAAAGAGAAACAACAAGACACTGATTGTAAAGATAAAGGTAAAGAAAACGTGCTGCACAACGGTTTGAAAGAGACTAAAATCGAAAATATCGGCAAAGAAGCAAAGCATTATATGCGGTATCAACACGGACAAGGAATAAAGGAAAAGGATGTGAACTGTTGTGAAAACAAACGTAAGTTTGCCTCTTGTTTAGTCTACTTTTCTATCATCTGAAACCGCAGAATGCAATGAATCTAGTCAAACAAAAATATCGGACATCCTAAGAGAAGGCAGTGCAATGGATATTGTGCCAAATGATAGCAAACAAATGCGAAGAAGTAAATCCTTGCAACTGAACCAGTTCGCTAACGAAAATGAACAAATGCATGACAACAAAGTTTCATCCGAAACATTATTGTTTCCAAGGTACTTTATTGATCTTAACCCACAAAGCTTTCTATATTCATACGCGAAATTGTAATTATGACAGAGTGCGAAAGGCGAACAGAAGCTTATTGAATCAAGGCAAATCACCCTCTGATGACGAGTATCAGAAGCCTAATGATGCCAAAGCTATCAAATCAGCAGACGACGGTATACGCTATATGTATTGCGAACTTTGCCTCTAACATGTAAAAATTTTCACAGAATGTGATAACGAAC
Organism: Dinothrombium tinctorium; assembly: GCA_003675995.1. Lineage (NCBI taxonomy): Eukaryota > Metazoa > Arthropoda > Arachnida > Trombidiformes > Trombidiidae > Dinothrombium > Dinothrombium tinctorium. The sequence continues at coordinate 23,169 of NCKU01000663.1, read as the reverse complement.
GCGAAACTTCTCTATTCCCAAGGTATTTGTGTATTTTCACGCTTCTGTGCTGTTCGTTACTAAAGGATTGTTAACAGGGTTAAATTGGCGAAGCGAGGTTCTTCGAACCAAGAGACGTCGACATCAGATGATGACACATCGAAAACGAAAGAACCGAGGATTCAAAAAAGCAATGATGAATGTAACACCTAAATCATATTTCAGCAGTAATTTACCGCACTCACTTTCTTTCTTTTAGCTGAAGGTGATGCTGATCAGGAGACCATATGGTTTCCACGGTAATAATTTTACTCCTTAAACATCAATTGTGTTATTCTATTTACCGAACCAATTTCCTCAGAGTCAAAAAGGCAAACAAGAGCAAAGGAACGAATGATGATGATACAGCGAAAACAAAAGAATCGAAAGCTTGCCATCTTCACGAAGAGGGTAAGTGATACACAAAAAATGAAATGGATTAAATTTCACTTCAAACTCCATTTTTAGAGTGTGACACTGACCAAGAAACAGACAGATTGCTAGGCGCACAGCGTGCTGACGACAAAGGATTCTTCGATGAAAAAGTGAGCTCGCTTTCACTGATTGTTCATTTGTTAGTGGCTCGTTAAAAAGTGTTTCGTTTAATATGTTCTCGAATGTGTCGCATGAGAACAGGTGCTTGATGTGCTTTTATAACCAATTGATGTTTAACGCGTCTGTTTGCTCTTATTTTCTTGGTTCACATTTTGTTTGAACGCTGCAATGTGTTTATTTATTGGCTTCATTTTCGAAACTTTTTTCGCTAACCATATTATTTGTCTTTTGTATCGTCTTATTTGTCTCAAATCAGAGAATGTGATGATTTTTTTGAGATGCTGAATTCTGTACCGATATGCAATTGTACCCTTAGGATCGACAAAAATCTAAGTTAAAGTCGTCTATGTCGACGTTGTTTAATTTTGCAAAAAATAATCACCATTCAAAGAATGCTGTGAATGAACAAATGAATGAACAGGTGAATATGTCTTTCTTTATTCTGCTCATTTATTATAAAAGCTTTTATCTATTATTCGAAGCATATTTCTGGAGCATTTTACCTATTAAAACATTTTTCTTCCTCTACGCTTTTACCAAAACTAATCTCTCGACAAACTCCCGCTAAGTTCTTCCTTTTTATTCCTTTCGCAGAATATTGCAGCGAATAAAAAGAACGCGTCACGAGAAGGTAAGTCTGTCATAATTGTATGGTGCATTAACTTTGATTAAACGCTTCTCTTGTATCTTCACTGTTCTTTCCATTTTATTGGTGAGTCTATAATTCACTGTTTTCCTTTTATTAATTAAATTACTCCCGAAACTCACATACTTCTTATTCCGCAGTTTTAATTCGCGATCCTTCAGTTCTTATCGAAGGAGTGCTGTTTCGAGCGCGATACTTGGGCTCAACGCAATTAGTTTGTGAGGGGCAACCAACAAAAGCCACCAGAATGATGCAGGCTGAAGAGGCTGTTTCTCGTATCAAAGTAAGTAATGTCATTTGGTGCTGCTTTCTGTCTATTAACGTGTAAATGCTCATTTTAAACCATTTCTGCTTTGCTTGACCGTTAAATAGTCATTGGTGAGTGCGTTTATTCGCTTTTTCTCGCACCAAGCTTTTAACTATGAACTTTCTTTCATAAGGCACCCGAAGGTGAAACGCAGCCAAGTACTGAAGTCGATCTTTTCATTTCGACAGAAAAAATAATGGTTCTCAATACCGATCTTAAGGTAGCTCTTAAACCTGCACTATCTATCAAACTAACTCTTTTCTTCTGCATATTTAATGCAGGAAATAATGATGGATCACGCTTTGCGCACAATATCTTATATAGCCGATATAGGCGATCTGCTTGTGCTAATGGCAAGAAGAAGAATGCTTAATGCAAATGATGATCAAGATGAATCAAAAATTAAAAAGACTCCAAAGATGATATGTCATGTGTTCGAATCTGAAGAAGCCCAATTCATAGCTCAATCAATTGGCCAAGCTTTTCAAGTGGCTTATATGGAGTTTCTAAAAGCCAACGGAATCGAAGACAGCAGCTTTGTGAAAGAGATGGATTATCAAGAAGTTTTAAACTCACAAGAAATTTTTGGCAATGAATTAGAAATGTTCGCTAAAAAAGAAAGACAGAAAGAGGTAAACTCAAAATCGCTTGTGATTGTTAAGTTCTTGAGCCTATAATGAATGTTCAAATTGTAGGTAATAGTTCCGAAACAAAAAGGCGAAATATTAGGAATGGTCATTGTCGAATCGGGATGGGGTTCGATGCTTCCAACAGTGGTGATTGCAAATATGGCACATCAGGGTCCCGCTGCGAGATGTGGACAACTTAACATAGGCGATCAAATTATAGCAATAAATGGTGTGAGTTTAGTCGGTTTGCCCCTTTCAATCTGTCAAAATTACATAAAAGTAAGCAAACAAACGTTGAGTTCATCAATTTTGCATCTCTCTTTTTGTAAAAGAACACGCGGACACAAACAGTGGTTAAATTAACTGTTGTTCCCTGTGCACCTGTAGTTGAAGTGAAAATTAAAAGGCCAGACACAAAATATCAATTAGGATTTAGTGTTCAAAACGGAGTTGTAAGCCTCACGCAATCTATCATTTCGCTTTTCATTTAATTGCTTTTCGCGAACAGATTTGCAGTCTTTTAAGAGGTGGTATCGCTGAACGCGGAGGAGTCAGAGTCGGACATCGGATAATTGAAATAAATGGACAAAGTGTAGTTGCTGTGCCACACGAAAGGATAGTGAACTTATTGGCTACATCAGTGGGAGAGGTAATGTTTTGTTGTCAAGTGAATGCATTAAGCATTTCAAAATTTGCTAGATTCATATGAAAACTATGCCAACGTCAATGTTTCGATTGTTAACTGGGCAGGAGAGTCCAGTTTTCATCTAAAATTGAGATTCAGACTTGGCATAATTATTACTCCAAGTGCAGGATTTGTTGCTTCCTTTTGGTTGAGTCCCTCTTGTATGGTGCCTTGGTAGTAGATTCATTCCCATTTGTGTTCATTTACAAAATGGAGAAGAAAAAGAACAGATGATAGAAATTTAAACTGAAACAACACTCAATAGTGGAAGGAAAATATTTTCAACAATGACCAACTCCTAATTTCCTACGGATTTGCTAACCATTGCTATTGACACTGATGTAGAGCTGAAAAGTTAAGTTCAATGTTTTGTTCAGTGCCTCCGAAGAATCGGCGTATTTGATTTGCATCGTATTCTGGAAGTATTCAACGGACCAAAAATTAGATACTCGGCGTTTTCGATTTCCATTCGTAGAACGTCGAACTCAGCAACTAAAGTAAAGTAATGTTGATGTAAAGCGCGGCTAACTTTTGGTTACTTGCGATCGATAATTTATTTACTACTTAAACGTGAATTGCTGTACCCTTAATTATTTATCATTTTAATAAATCCTTGCCTCACTCTCATCACTAACTCGCTTCGACCATTAAACTCTAAACATTAATTTTTAACACCAAGTGATAGGCATCAGTTTTGTGCTTGATTCAAGCGAACAGCGATTAATTTGACTCACTTTTGAATCTCGAGTTTTTCAAACTAAACTAAACGCTAAACCGAACTTAACGCTGAATGTTGCCCAATCGTGCTGATTAATCATGTTTCTGTAATCAATCAAAATGCATAAATCAATGCATTTGATTCCCGTTCGTTCAGTGTCCGATTTTCTTGGCATTCTGCTCGTCGTTAAGCTAACATGCAAAGTCATCGAACAGTTTCGTACATATTTTTAACAATTTAACACAGATTTTGGCACGAAGAGAATTTTCCTTATAAAACCGAATAACTTTGCATAATTTTTAGAAAGCCAAGTATCGAAAATTTTTTTAATAATCTGTGAATATTGCTTCATAAATATCGGTGAGTTTGCATTGCGAAAAATGTTTTATTGGAGTAAAACAAAAACAAAATTAGACGCAGTTTACAACGCTTGTAAATTAGCAGACAAAAAAAGAATAATTTATTCATTTAAATTTTTACATATTCATTTAACAACTGTTTAGCCAAATTCGATTTGATCGTTTCATATTCTTGTTAATTATTCGGGGCCGGTGAGAGACATGGTAATGAGGCGCAAGCGGTTTTGCCGAGATCGTTGAGAGCAGCGAAGCGACGAGTGGAGTTTCAAGCACTCGAACGTTCGACAAATAAAGCGTTCTGCAGCGCTGCGCTTTGTGCACAAATATTGATATCACATTGGCGATAGCCGAGTTGGTCATGCTTTGCTGCAATTGCAAAGGGCGAAGTACGAAGATTTACGAATGTAACTCTTCGTACGCTGACTGTTATCGAAATGAGTGGCGCGAGAGCTAAACGAAAAATTGTTTAAAAAGATGTTAAATTTAAATAGAAGTTTTAAACATCGAAGGTAGAGCCGAAGCAACAGTGGCGCATTATGCAGCGCGTGGATTGCATTCGCTGCGTGAGAATCCGAGCCCGAAGGGCTAGGGTTCGAACCTAATAAGATTCTTAAATAGAAGAAAAAGTTTTGCACTCATGAAAATCAGAAATTTGAAACACTGGCAAAAAATTTTACTGTCCTATCTGGACTTGAACTCACGACTGAAGTATGCTTTGCTCTACGCTCCACACCACTCAGCCACTGTGGTTATCTCAAACGTGGCTGTTTAAATTTTCTATTTAAATATAATATCTAAGCTTAAGTTTAAATTAAATTAGAATAGATAATTTCAAGTCGCTTTTGAGCTAACCACAGTGGCTGAGCGGTGTCGAGCGTAGAGTAAAGCATACTTCACCCTCGTGGGTTCAAATCAAGGCAAGAGTAAAATTTTTGCCGGGTTTTAAATTTCTTTTAAATTATGCGGTGCAGTTATGTTTTAGATTAAATTTTATTTTTTGCAACAACGTTCAAACAGAATAATAACTAAATAAAAACACACGAATGAACGAATACTTGTCAACTCATTTTGATGCAGGCAGATAGTCATGAATGCAAATGAAATCCGTAGGCCTTAAGCTTGTAGTTTAGTGACAGTGGTGTCTGCGAAACCTAACGACCTAATTCAGCTAATGTTAGGAATGCTCTGATTTATGTTTGAAATGTTTGCAAAAGCCACATTTGCTTACATATCACTCAATTTATAACATATTAATCTATTATTTATTGAGTAAATCAAAGCGCAAACCAAAAGCACATATTTAGATACACTTCTTAGACAACGAATTTATTTATTAAACAAATCAGTGAAGCAATTTAGTCAATTTGCTTATCGGAGTTAACTTTTTCGCTTTCCGCGCGTTACCGCTTTCGCTTTGCTTTGACTGTTTATCTGCTTTCGTTTTGGTCGTATTGCAATGAAAATAAAAAGGATCGACATCTGAAATAGGTGCTGTCTCTGCAGTGGAGGCATGGCTTGACAAAGTTGGACATTGATCCCCAGTATTTATATGTGACTCGATTAAAATTGCTATGTTACGGTGGCCACAATTGATGGCAACATCTTGCGAATTGCGGCCATATGAATCACAGTGAGCAACATCAGCTCCAGCAGCTAAGAGCATGGCACAAACATCTATGTGTCCTTGTTGCGCTCCAATTAACAATGGCGTAGCCCCCTGAGCTGATGAAACATGGTTTATATCGGCACCTGCATCGATTAAAATGTTTAAAATCTCTGCATGACCATTCCACGCGCACATATGTAACGGAGTCCTTCCTTCACCGTCGCACGCGTTTACATCAGCTCCGCAATGAATTAATGTCTGCACAGTATTTCGGTAACCCTGCCAAGAAGCTACATGCAAAGCAGTTCGCTTTTCCAAATCTCGAATTTCCAAATTCGCTCCCAGTTTCGACAAATGTTGTATAGTTTGCAGTGCCATGGGTTCATCGTCCGAAGAGACAGCTATACAATAAAGCGTGCTTCTTCCATCGGCATCGACATAGTTGATATCAGCTCCATGTTCTACTAATAGTGAAATCGTGTCTAAATGTCCATTAAATGCTGCCATTCTGAGAGCAGTTTTGCCCGAATGTGACATGATGTTGACATTATTCCCAGAAATCAACAATTTACAAGCGCTAGCGAAACCTCCGAAAGCACTTTCGTGCAGAGCTATTTTACCTTCATTGTCTTGCGAATTTATGAGTGGATCACCTCCAACATCGCACAGGGCTTCTATTACATCCACATTCCCGTGCTTAGCAGCTAAATGCAAAGGTGTTCGCCCGAAATTGTCACGATGCAGTTCATCACAACCGACAGCGAGTAATAAGCGAATAACTTCAACACTGCACTGAGATTCGTTGGATGCAATACCCAACAATGACTTACCCTCATCGTCAATATAATCTGTATGCGCACCCCAAAACAACAACATTTCGACAATTTTCGACGAAACGTTGTGAACGATCGCATAAACGAGAGGTGTTCTGCCTTTTGAATCGCAAGCGTCTACATCTGCATCAGCTTCGAGCAGTAACTCACAAACACGTTCTAAATTCATTTTAACGGCAATCATCAGAGGCGTTATTTCGTCTTCCTTCAACACATGATTAACATCCGCATCCGACTCCAAAAGTAATTGAACCATTTCTTCGTTTCCGATTTCAATAGCCAAAAATAAAGCTGATTTACCATTGCTGTCCACTGCATTTATTAGTTCGGCGTTCTTTTTGAGCAAACGTTGAACTTTTCCTATGTCATGATTTGACACGGCCGTGAACAAAAGACTTTGACTTTGGCCTTCGCATTCTTCCACAGGCGAAGGAATTTCACGTGAATTCCTTTCTTGTACAGAAGCATCTGAGTTTAAGTATGATGACATCCGAGGAGTGACTTTTTGTGGCAGTTCACAAATATCGCCGAACTTACTTATTGCCTGTCCACAAATACGAATGTATTCAACAACTGGTGTATCGTTCACTTGCGTCAAACTTTGAACATCATTTCCTGAGCAACGCAGCAACAACCACAACGCATAATGATGTATTTGGAATCCATCAATGTGTGAGTTGCTGATATGATAACAAAAATCTTTGTAAGAGTTGTTCTCACTGCTAAAAAGAGCCAAAATTGTGTGACCAGATGATGATTGACATAAGAATCTTTTGGTACAATGTTTTACATCGGTTATCCATTCCGCGAGGCTCTTGTGAGCTATTGTAACAAAGAAATCATTACAATGGCGTAATAATGAGTATAGAGTGAGTTCTTCTAAAATTTCTGAAAAATTTTCACTATTAAATATGTGTTTTAAATCTTCTTTTGAGGCCTTGTAATCTGGTGAGGCTAAAACAACAGATATGATGCATTTAAATAAAAACTCGTGGCTAGGATTACTGTCGAATAACTTTGTACACAAAGCAAGATACAATCCATTCAGCGTGGCTCCAATATCTTCTTTGTCTATTTCCAACAAACCGCGTTCGATGCAATCCAAAATGAGTTTTACATACAAGAAACAACCATTACTTTTGATTCCAATTTGATTTAAGGCCTTTTTAGCCGCATGTCCGAGCGGCGGACACTTCATTGATTTAATTCTATGTACAATGTAACATTTCATGTCATTAATAACACTGACTTTTCTCATTTCGTCGATGACAATTTTGCGTGAACCACTAAACATTTTCGTGAAACCTTTTCTACGTTTAGATCTGGCAGTGACGATGAGATGAAGCCATTTGGGCAATATATGAATGTGATGTGAGATCATCTCACAAATATCTTTCTTTAAATCGACGGCATCAATAACAATTAAATATCTTTGCTCATCGGGGACGTTGTCGCTCTCTAACAAAGGAAATAAAATTAATTGCCGAAACATATCGTCGAATTCAAAGCTATCATCGTCTTGCGTGTTAGCAGCTTCTTTACTTCGCACATTAATCTTTTCTCTAATTTGAAGGTCTATTTGGTTGAGAAAGTGAATTACATCACTGCTTTCCACACATTCGTAATAAGCCAAAATATTGTGCTTAAACTTTGATGATTTTCGCAATTTTCGTAAAAGCATTGTCTTCCCTGAGCCCGGACAACCCAATATCACGGTGGTATTTGGACAATCCACACGCAAATCAAGCGTTTTCATCAATTTCAGAAAGACCCATTCTCTACCAACAAATACATCTGCAGAATCTTCTTCACATTCGACATCGACTCGCGCACAGAATTCACTCATATTTTGTGCAAATGTTTGAGAAATAAAAAACGTTAAATAAAAAAATTCACTGTTTCGCAGTTTATTTTAAATACCGTATTTGGTAATAATTAGTCAGCGAAGAGTAGTTCGTTGAGCGCTACTTGCCGACAAGTTTAACAAATAGAGGTCAGAAGTTAATAACTGTTGTCGTCGTCAGAGTCTGGCTGGTGATTAGTCTCGAGTTGACTCTGCTGTTGAATAGCTGCGTTTTGCAATTCCAACCATTCCTGCTGATCACGTATTTGTTGTTCAAGTCTCGCTTTCGCGAACAGTTCTTGCTGTTGACGCAACAACTCCTCTTCGGGAATGCCTAAATGCTCTAAACGCGTACTTTGCCGTCTTCGCTTGCCTTTGCAGTCGTTAAGCACACGTTCGGCTTCCACTTTGTACTCATGAAGACCTAATTTGTTGAACGCACCGATAACATGTTCGCCAGACATAGTTTTCTTTTGTTGCTCCTCGCAAATGAGATTGGCTTCAGTAGTGATCACTTTAATAAACTCAGAGCAGCAGTTGAGAATGATTTCACGCGTTTCGTTCGCCACACGAATGTCGGGCACTAACTCTTTGATCAGTTTGTTCATTGCCGCGCGCGGAATTGTCAATTCCTCCTCTTCTTTTTCGGACACTTTCTCGTTCGAAGCCATTGCCATTCACTCGCATTCGCAGCGATTATTCGCGACACTCACCGAACGAACGCACACACAATCCCAATATGAGCTGTGATCGCGCGACACTCGACTCGACCGCCGCTCACTGTATCGAGCACTCGTTTTTCACCCTCGATTCTCCGCTCGTCTCACTTATCGTTCGCACAAAAATCGTCTTTTCCTTTCGCGAAACATGTCTTTTCGAGAGTTGAGTTCACGTTTTCGCATCATTCGAACGACATTTTTGAGCGCCGCGTTTAATGGAAAGCGGCTTTCGAAAGCCGCCGAAACTCAACTCGACTTCGCACACCGAACGCTAACTGCTGCCCTCCGTAAGTCCGACTGTTCTGCTCTTCACTCTCACGCTGCACTCTATTTCTGCAATTCGAGCGTACGAACGCATACCGCGTTAAAAACCTCACCTGCAGTCAGCATCCGTCGCACAATGCTTGAAATAAGTTGAAAACATTTTTCTTCATTCAATCTTTGAATAACAAATTATACATTTTTACTTTTCAAATTACTTTTCTGGTGAAAATGATTAACAACTTTTTATAAGGGCAATAAACTTTTTTACGTCTCCGCAGCTTTTGGGCCGTACTTTGGATCGATGTCAAATTGAAACGGCACGTGAAGCACGTCGTCATCAAAAATAAGTCTATTTTCAATCACTGGCTGCTCACTTATTGTCGTATCTGTTTTCAGAATTAAATCCATGAATCCTGTGCCGAGTCGCATTGGAATACCAGATATGATGGATTCAGAAACACCGAGTATAGGATCTTCTTGACCATAGTAAGCAGCATCAAATAAATGATCGGCCGTTTTTTCAAACTAAAATGATTGACATTTAAAAAAAAATACGCAAGTTTAACTACATACCGATGCTAACATTAGCGATGACTCTTTCATTTTAGCCAAACCGAATCTAGTTATTCCGAGCACTTCGCCTCTATAAGTCATTGTATCTGCCAACAGTTTAAGATGTCGAACATCTATGCTTATACCATGATTTTCCATCGTTGATTTGATTTCCTTGATAATCATGGTTCGCGCGGCTTCAATTCCTAGAGTTTGAGATACCTCTATGATATTGTTCGAGTATGTGTAACGTGGATCAACACCATAAGTTGCCATGACATTTCTAAGTCCTTCTCCCTCGATCATCAAATAGTGTTTTTGTATCGCTGTTGAATTGTCGATACGAATAGCCGCCCTTTTTATACTAGGAATGCCTTTTATCACGACTCCACTGAGAGATTCTTTCAATTGCCAAAGCTCTGAAGGCATTGCTGATCGACAGACGATTCTATCATCTGAGACAATAGTAATTCTTTGAGCGGGTAGCTTTAATCCCTTCATTATAGAATCCGCAACTGAAGATACGTTGACTTCAAGCTAAAAGACAAAAGATTTTAGATCGATATAACTTTATATTGAACTTACTCTTAATAATTTTATTCTTTGCAAGTAAAGCTTGATCATAATAAAGTAATCATCTGGCAGAATTACTTCTTCGATATATTCGCAAACTTCGCCAAGAGTAGTTTGTTCCAAACGCATTTTAACAGCTCGAGCATATTCTCCACTTGCAAAGTTTAATAAAGCTGCTGTTATAATCGGCGTCGAAATCGATTTAGTTGCGTTTATAAGTTCTTTAATTCGAGGAACTCCTTGTGTAATATTCATTGAGGCAATACCAGCAAAATGAAAAGTTTTCAGGGTCATTTGGGTTGCGGGTTCACCGATACTCTGAGCACATATAGCTCCGACAGCTGTACCAGGTTCTAATTTTGCTCTTAAAAACTTATCTTTTAATGAATCTAAAAAGTGTGTCAATTGATTCTTTGTCACCCTGTAAACTTGCTTCACAGCTCCTTGATTTTGAATATGGCTGTACCGATTCCTAAATGCTGTTAGCTTTCTTGAAAATTCTTCTATAAACGAAGTGACTTCATGTTTAAAACAGTCTGAAATACTTGTATCCCAATTATTAAGTTGTGAGGAAACAAATTCTACAATTTCGTTGGCATCGAGTGGTACTTCATCATGGCAGGGGTATGCAGCTATAATATTTTGCAACATTGGAGCCATGCTCACGGGCTTATCACTATCTTCCATCGCAGCAGGATCTAATGAGTCATCTCCATATATGAATTGAATAACATCTCCTCTTGAGTTTCTCACTGAACCATCATAATGTGAAACCAAGTCTTCCAAAGCTTTCACCAAACGTCTTTGCATATAACCTGTTTCAGCAGTTTTAACAGCTGTATCCAGCAAACCTTCACGGCCGGCCATTGTGTGAAAAAAGAATTCTGTGGTAGTCAAACCAGAGTAGAAACTATTTTCAACAAAACCCTTAGCAAGTGGCGATCTATCACCATGGCCAAAATGAGGTAAACTCCTATCTCCAAAGCCATTTGGCACACGACCGCCTCTGATAGCTTGTTGACCGACGCAAGCAACCATTTGAGAAACGTTTATTAGAGAACCTTTTGAGCCACACATCGCCATAATAAGAGGCGCGTTACTTTTCGCAAGTTCTTTCAAACAACTTTTGCCTGCATGATCACGTATCACAGATAATTCCTTCAAAATCATAGTTTCTAAAGTTTCTTCAGCTGAGCGTCCAGGTTGAGGATCGAGCTTGCCTTCTTTCAAGTTTTGAATGTATTCTTCGACTTTTTGATAGCCGTCGACTAGTAGTTTTTTCTTTTCAGCAAGCAAGCCATGCGTAGGTGTAACATCATCGATTCCCAATGAAAATCCTCTATTAGCTACCAAGTTTTTATATCAAAATAAATGTTTGTATTAGGTTGCTACGATTTCCTACCTAAATAAAAACTAGCGACTCTGGCCAATCTCCACATAGCGTTTCCTGCTTCATCTCCATTTATAGTTCGTAATATAATATAAAATATATTTGTTTTTGAACCTGACCCAAGGGTTTGTTTATCCATAGTTCCACTTAAAAGTTCACTATTCCTAATTAAAATATCTAGTAGAGAAAAAATATTGTCACAAATGCAACCAAGTATAAAAAAATTCTTACATGAATCATGTACACAAAACTCTTCCCCGTGACCACAATAGTTACGTCCTTTTGTTTTTAAATTTATATTGATTCCCTCATTTTTGTGTGGTTTTAATATTAGACTAAAAATTTGTTTTCCACTCCATAATGCTAGGGGCTTCATTATACATGGTTTTGGTAAACGAATGCGGTCGATTTTTCCATGTGAAAGAATTACACTTATCAATTGTACTGTTTGGCTTCTATCGAAAAAACTATCTTTATGAGTGAGTAAAAATCCTCCAGTTATGAAATCTTGAATGGCTGCAATCAAAGGTTCTCCATTTCTCGGAGTGATTATATTATTTTTAGTTCCCATCAAAACACAAGCTTCCGCTTTAGCTTCTTCCGTTTGCAATAAGTGAAGATTCATTTCATCGCCATCGAAATCCGCATTGTACGGTGTACAAACACACTCATTGAACTGCAGTGTTCTGTGACGGTGCACTTTTGCCTTCGAATAAAATAAGAATGGAATAAATCATTTTTGCACTTCTTACTTTGTGGCACATTATGCTAAGTTTATGAAGTGATGGTTGTCTGTTAAAGAGCACCATATCTCCATCCGCTAAATGTCTTTCGACAATATCACCATATTTCAATTTTGCAGCGACCTGTCTTCGATTTCCATATTTCAAAAATCTGTAAAACAATAATTATAATTCGTGCTGATTTTATCGAAAAAATCTAATTAGATTTTAAAAAATCCATGATATTATCTAAAATATTTATAATTACGTTTTTATTCCTTTTTGCTTTTCTTCGACGAAATTAGCTCCCGGATGTTTGTCAGGTCCGTTGCAAACTAATTCCTTTAATTTATTGATGTTCGAAGCATTGACCTTTTCAGGAAAAGTGAGTATTTTTGCAATATGTTCAGGAACGCCAACTTCATCGATATGTAAATTAGGGTTAGGGCTAATAACACTTCTTGATGAGAAATCAACTCGCTTTCCGCTCAAATTGCCACGAAATCTTCCGTGTTTTCCTTTCAATCGCTGAACCAAACCTCTGCTAGGTTTCTTAGGTCGCATATTGAATGGGATACCGGAAGTTTCGCTATTAATATACAAAGCAATGTGTAATTGTAGAAAATCCCAATCCTCGTTTATCATTGAAATATTAGCACCTGTTGCTTTTCGTTTATCTATAATGTCATTTACGAATATGATTTCACTTAATTTTATGGTTAAATCATCTTCATTTGAGCCGGCATCCAAATCATTGATTACTGAGGGTCGAATACAAGCAGGAGGAACTGGTATTCTAGTCAATATTAAATCTTCGGGTCTTGAATTCTTGATCAGCAAAAAAGGTAAATCATATTCAGGAATTTTTTCGAAAAGCGAGCGAACTCTAATTGGATCCAATAATTCCGATTTTGTTTTCAGTATGAATTCTTCAATGTCTCTATTGTTTTCTAATAATTCATTTAAGTCAAAATCTATCACGTCGTCCGCTGTAGACTTTGAATTAGTGGCAGCAACATTTACGTGAACGATTTTGTATAAAGCAACTTTCTTGACCTGTCCATTGTATGCATTACAGTACGGACATTTTCGCACTTTTTTACATTTGTCGATCACATCTTTGTGTAAAGCTTTTTTCTCCAAATAGCTTAACTCAGGCTTTCGCAGTCGAAAAGTGTAGCGAATTCTGTCCTTTTCTAAAAGCAGTACACGTGAACAAGTTTTGCAAATGGTTTGCAAAATATTAATTATAAATCGAAAATAACCGACGTGAAACACAGGCAATTGAATGTCGATGAATCCGAAATGGCCGCAGCAGTCGGAGAGGCCGTCGCCACACGTTTCGCATTTAGCATCCTTTTGACTAGTGCCAAGTCTGTAATCGAGCACACCGAACGGACCCGGTTTCTTGCCTTTGCCGGCTGCCGAAGCGCCGGTTTCATATAAAGTTTTATTCACGCATTGAATGTGACTGAGTTTTCGCAACTGAACGCTATTAGGTACACTGAAGCACAGATGACTCAATTGCATGCCATGGTTCGAGCTTCGGTACTGTTCTTTCTCCATTTTGCTTCTCGCTGTTTGCTCGAAGAGAAGACCGCTGCTTTCGAGTGATTTCAAACGCTGCGTTTTCCGTTTTTAAAGTCCACATTCATATCGAGTCCCGAATTCGAAACTCGTGTTTCGTTTCGAATACGACGATTGCGTCGATCGAGAGCGCCGCTTTCGTGGAAACAGCGTTCGCGTTACTTTCACGACAAAGCGAACGCACAAAGCGATGCACGCATTTCGTACCGTGCTTTGCTTTTATTTCGTTTTCGTTTCGAAAAGTGTGAAAAACAGCGAAAACAGTGGCGAAAGCAACGACTTCACGCCTCGCTTTCAACGCGAAAGCATTGAGGAACACGAAAAACAAAAGTATGCAAAAGATGGTGATTTAGAAAAATGGCGCTCCGAAACTGAATTCGATTCGCGAAAGTTTGCAAACTTTTTTGAATCGATTAAAAACGCGGAAAACGCATTTCAAAAGTGCGAAGAAACTGTTGAAAATGGATGCGATTGCTTCGAGCAACAAATTGACTCCGATTTACGTCCTTTTCAAAGTGGAATCAATTTTGAACTCATCGAGTCGAGCAAAGCTCGCGGTGTTCATTATCAGGTGATCAGTCACAAGTTATACCGGCAAAAATCGTGTATGTTTCCTCTGAGATGTAAAGGAATCGAACACTTTCTCTTAGATCTGATCCATAGTTTGAATGACTCTGAGTTTGTTTTCAATGTCCACGACTGGCCGCAAGTGCATAAATCCAGAGGCAAACCATTGCCAGTTTTTTCTTTTTCTAAAGACACCGAAAATTATAATGACATAATATATCCTGCGTGGTCATTTTGGAGTGGCGGTCCAGCAATCGATGGGCATCCTATGGGGATCGGCAGATGGGACTTACTTCGAAGCTCAATTTCGAAAAACTCTCCGAACTGGGAAATGAAAAAGCCAATTGCATTTTTTCGAGGCTCACGGACATCATCCGAAAGAGATCCATTGATTTATTTAAGTCGAAAGAATCCAGATATAATTGAAGCTCGTTATACAAAAAATCAAGCATGGCGATCGAAAGCAGACACTTTGGGTGACGAACCTGCGAGTATTGTGTCTTTTGAGCACCACTGTGTCTACAAATACTTGTTTAATTTAAGAGGTGTCGCAGCATCATTTCGACACAGACATTTGTTTTTGTGTAAATCGGTAGTTTTAAATGTGGAATCAACGTGGATTGAATTCTATTACAACCAGTTAAAGCCATGGATTCATTATATCCCGATTGAAAAAGATCTCTCAAATGTTGAAGAAACTTTAGAGTTTTTGCTTTCAAATGATGCAATAGCAGAAAAAATAGCTTTGAATGGATTCAATTTCATTTGGAATCATTTGACACTTGAAACTGTTCAGTGTTACTGGAAAAAATTAATTCATAGGTATCAAAAGCTGCTTAAATATAAACCGACACATTCAAACGATTTTATTGAAATTAAAAGAGATAATAAATAATTTCCATAATGAAAATAATTATAATACTGAGACGTTAACAACGTTAAATAGAGAAAAGGGACATTCCTTGTATTTGTTTTTGCATTTATTGTTTGAAGTAACAGCACTCTCGATTCCAATTCTTTCAGCCTCGCGGTATTTCTTCAATACACCAGAATCGTCGTACAAATGTGTGGTCCTTAATCAAAATTATTAATATTATTAGTCATCTAGTAAGTTAAACGGGATTTTCACGCTAACCATGATACTGCTCATACCTTAATAACAAGTCTAAAATTTCTCCAAAAAGTCCAATCGATGGATTCATAAATGGAACTTCCGCCACTTCGCAAATGGCCCTTAGAAGGCAACTTTCACCAATGCTTGTTCTTTCAACCGATCGATAGAAACTTGCTCTTGAATTGATTCTTATTTTTGAGACTTTTTTCCTTATGCTTTCACTAGTCTTGTTCATCGATTCATTTGCACCACTCATAACGTGAGCAAAGTTGAGCGAAGTACGAATCGGTTGAATGAGATCGAGAAAACTGGGAAATTTCACTGTAATAGGCAGTTGAAGATTGAATCCAGACAGAACAGTTGTGGTCATTGCTACAGGAACTTCAAACTTTGGGGTTAATTTGAGACGTGCTGAAGTTGTTGGAAGGATCAACCGTTGAATTCGTTCAGAAAAAATAAAATTCGGACAAAAAAGCACAACAAATATAATGAAATTCATAGTTTTTCATAAACTTTAAAGTCGTGCTTTTGAAGACTTTTCAACCAAATTTTGTCATTAACGTAGTTTTATAGCTCAGCGCTTTACGAATGTGACAATGCTGTTTTAATCGTTGCCTAATCATTGTTCGACCATCTTCGTAAAGGTCGTCATGACTGGTGGGACAGTCTTTCAGTCAATTGTTGAGTAGTATTCATAAGTTTCTATACTTTTTCAAAGTGTTTCAAAATGAAGTTTTCTTTTTTGTTGAAAGTAACTTCTCTATTGATTTTTTGTCACTTCCAACTATGTTCAACGAATGATCAAACTTTAAATCATCACAGAGTAAGGCGTTTCCTTTTCACGAAGGATTCCAAAGTTGCATTTGATCTCGAATTAACACTTCCGATACCAATTATTGGTGGATTAGACGTTTCTGCAGTGGTCGACTTTCCTATCACCATTACAATAGGCAACGATACATTTGTTATATCTCCTGTTGTGATTCCTTACTATGTACCTCAACCGCATCCAGTGCCATTACCGTACAGTTATCCAGCATTTATTCCAAGTTTTTACGACGAGCCGCATAATAATTATGAAAATCAAAGTTATATGGCGCCGCTCGATTATACGCATGCCCCTCAACAAATTCACCAAAACTATCAAAATTATTACAATAATTATCACATCGTTAAGCGAAGTGTTGAAGCAGCATCAGCAAAACATCGATATGATCTCTTCTGTGCATTATCACAATTATTAAATGAGTATATTCAATAATTTCTTTAATAACGAACATCTAATGGAAAATGTATCCAACAGATTTGGGCTCGACGGCGAGGCATGCATCAGTAAAGCGATATGTGAATTTGCGGCTGTTCCGATGCTAATCGAATCACCACTTCACGAAATAATAGAACATATTTTCAGGTAAAATGAAAATAAAATTTGACGCATGTTTAACAACTTTTCTTCATGGACAGCATATCACGTTCATATGATGAGGAGGCTTTGTTGGAAAAATATGCTGACGCCGAGAAATATGGAAGAACTGGTGGTGAATGCGATAAACGGTATTCAAATTGCATGTTCAGCATATTTGAAAAAGTCGACAACTAAATGTCCCATGAAAAGAGATGATGTTTTACCAACATATCTCGAACTCCATCTTTAGATACCGGTGATTTGGGTTTAGATGCATCTGGTAGTTCAGCATTCGGATTTAAGTTGAATGGAAATTGCATCAGTAATCTGATAAAGTGAAGTAGAATTGAGTACATAAAATAACCACGAGACTTACTTTAATTCCGCTTTAATTAACTTCCAAGCGGGACTATTGATGTAGCTCCAATTATAGTAGTATTTAGCCACAATATGAGGTTGTGTTGCACATATCACAGTAAACCAATCGTGAAGTATTTGTTGGTTCAAAGCTATTGTAATTAAAGATCTCAATTTAACATCCATCGGTTCACTCTCATGTGTTACATTAATATACGCTATACTACGATAGAGCATTTCACTCGGCGTCAAGACACGGGCAAATTCATCCAATCTAAATGTTCGGGTCAATACGAGTCGAGAATAGACTGAGTTAAAATCGCTTTCGATGCAAGCGGAAGCAATTGTTTCAATTATAGACCAAGGATGCATATAAATAAACAATGTTCGCTTTAATCCGTAGAAAAAAATAGATTTCAGGGAGCTGCAAAGTCTGCCGCGGACCAAATCATTGATAAAAGGAACGGCACCGTCGTCACCAGCAGCACTGTATTCCCCATTTCTTTCATTAAGTAATTCAACAAATTTAGCAGGAAACCATCCCCTATGCCCATTGATCTCCCCGATCCAACAATGTTCGTCTCTTTCACTAATAATAGTGATTATGTCATTCTTTCTAAAGCCGAGCTCGTCGGGATCGTGTCGTTGAAAATCGATTAATGCCTTCGCTCGCCTAAACCTTTGTGTAGGCCGTTTCAGTTCATTAAAATCATCTTCATCATCGAATCTGTCTACATTTGAATAATCAGGTACTAAATTGGCTTTAAAATTCGAATTATGAGCTTCAAAATGCTTTCCAATAGCGACAATTGCGTCGTGAAGTTCCATCAAAATCGATGTTTGTCTTATGTTTTTTGTTTTCACATCGTTCTCATTTACACTTCCATTGCTAAAAGAAGGTAAAGCAAGAAGTGAAATCGAAGTGGACAGTTCAGCGCATTTCGCTAGGTTTAACTGCGGCTTTATATGATCAACGAATTTAGATCCCAGAGTCCAATAGCGTATCAATGAACAAAAACTATTTATATGAGAAGGTAAATCTGAAAGAGCGTTGAATATAGCAGCAGAATCTTTACAGGTGGTCAAATAATCACTTTTTTCAGTCAATAATCCAATGGCCAACTGAAAAAGTACAATAGAACCATAGTAGAAGTATAAATCCCATAAACGAAATAGAATTGAAGTTTTCGGAATGAAACCGGAATATAAGCCGGAAAACCAGTGCGAGGTGATTAGACTGATATCGAGATCATCTTGCTTCAAAATGTTATCTAATTTGCTACAATACTCGGAAATGAGTTGCTTCAATATCGATTGATGCTCAAAAGACTTAAGCTCATTTGCACAGGACAGAGTTAACCAAAATGCGTCTTCCTCTTCGCAAATAAGCAGCAAATGTGCTGCAATTACCGCGATGTTTATCGATTCATGAGTGTTAGAAATTGGATTTGAGCCACTTCTTTGCAGCCATTTGATCACTCGCAATATTCTGCGTAACCTTTCGATGCCTATCGAAGTGCTATTCATGAAGCATGCATTTGATGGAAGAATTCTAGTAATTTGGTGATCGGACAACGGTTGAACGTGATTAGATTTGTCACACATTTGTGCATAGCTCCATTTGCTATTACTGCAAAGTGTCATTCCTTTCGAAAAACGCATCCAGAGTTGCGGACGCATACTATGAGGCAATTCGCTTTTGACAAGTTCGTCCAAAACTTTGCAGTGCTTCATCTGCAACTCGACTTGCGACCACTTCATGTTCGGTAAAGCAGCCTCGTTATAATTGAATTCGAGGTACGCAATCCATTTCGCTCTCAACTCGCTCTCTTTCTGCTTCTTCGCGGCGAGTTTGTTTTCGTCATTAGTGTCTGAGTGCAGCGGCTCGTCACTCTCATCCTCCTCGTCGCGCACCTCCCCCGACCGAACAGCTTCACTGCTCTTTGCCGGTTGCGATTCAATTATGAACCCGTACTCGTCGAACTGATGAGGAGGCTGCGAGTCTTCAGGCTGCGAGAGGGCGGCTAATATGTCCTGAGGCCACATCGACGGTGGCAACAAGGAAAAGGGTCCGCCGAGCATTGGTTTGTAGGAACACGTATCTTTTTCAGCATCGAACATGTTATACGAAACCTCCTTTTCGCTGTTTGCCGATCCATTTACTATCGCCTGCATTCGCTGCAACTCTTCGTCTTCGGTGTCGCTCACAGTGTCGGGTTCGACCACTTTGTTCTGATAGCCGTCTCGCGTGGTGGACACCCCGAGCGAAAGTGACTTCACGAAATTCATTGCCATTGCCCTTCGTCAGTATTTTTATTGAATTCACTCGATTTTACAGTAAATAAAGCGAAACGACGCGTTGAACAATGCTGCTACGTTACGCAAAAACATATGGCAAAAATTTGTACGCAAGTGGCGAGCGTCAATATTGACGTTTGCCGTTGTTCCCGTAGGAAGCGGTCGCGTCTGTGTGTCTTGCTTTTCGTCGCAGTTTGTTCGCACTCTTTCGCCGCTTCTCGCTTGCTTTCGATTTCGGAACAAAAACCAATCTCATCACTTTCGCTTTGCTCAAATTTATTAGATCCGAGCAAGTAGTTTGCGTTCGCCTTCTCGCCATCGCTTCGCTCGCGATCAAACAGTTTCTTAACTGAGTTTATTGAGAAAGACAATCTCGCCGCATTCTCAGCATATATCATGAATACATGAATATAGATTTGCGGTATTGTTTGGAGCGAAAAAACAAGATGCAAATACTTTTCAACACAAACTCTGCTTTTCGCTCTTCTTTTTGAGCTAAAAGAGGAAAACGTTAAGTAAGTTCTATAAAAAGAAAGCGGAGCAAAAAGCAAAAAATTCTCGCGAATCGATGAGCGCCTAATTACTGTTTAGTTTTCGATCGTCTCATCTTTTCAAACTATTTAATAATAACTTTTTCATTAATTATTTTCGAGATTAAAAGCGAAGCTTTCTTTTGAGCAGATTAACATCGCACACACTTTCACCACACGCTGTTTCGCTGATGGCATTACTTCGCGTGATTTTCGTTTCATTTGTTTTAAAGTTTTTAAACGCAAGAACAACTTTTCGCTTTGCTGCTCTCTTCATCTCTTTTCGCTCTCTTTCTCTCTTTCTCTCTCTCGAAACGAGAAGCTTGTTCTTGCGAGCGCAGTTATTTCTCAAAAACAAGTGCTTTTGTTTGAGAAGCAACACTTTCGAGAGAAAAGTGGCTTTCGTTAAAAAGTAAGAAAGCAAAGAGAGCGAAAAGTGACGGCGAATAAAAACGATGCTTTCATTAAGATATTGAACTCTAGTGAAGAGCCAATTGACGGAGAAGCAGTAAAGAATATCGCTTCCTCGAATTGAGCATTTGTTGAATATCAAACTATAAATTAATCATTAGACTTTGTGTTCGCATCGATCATTGCTTTGCGCCCTTTCAAATTATACACGATTCACATTTTTATTTATTTGCTTATTTGCCATAAAAACGAGTGAAAGCAATTTCGTGTTCATTTCTCATCTTTTCTTTAGCCATTGAATCGAAACGAAACACGGAAAGTATAGAACAAAAGGCAGAAGCCGACGCGTTTCGCACAAAAGTGCTAACAATTGCGGTCGCTTTCAATTCAAATGTCGCAATCGTTCGCTCGCAATCGAAAATCTCGACTCGCAAAATTGTGATTAGAAATGGCGAGTTAATCGCGAAAAGCAAGTGTACGAAATTTACTTTTCCTTCGCTTTCTTCGAAATTAGCTTTTCTTTAATTAATGTTTGCAAAATGCGATTAAATGCTTGCGTGACTTTTTAACTTTTCACAGCTCGCACCATCTTCTAACTCTCCGCATCTCTTCCTCTCATCTCATATCATCTGCTCTCTTCTTTTTGCAACATGTTTTTCCGCTCGTTTCGTACGAACTGTATTCGTAGCTCGCAAAAGATTTGTACAGAATTTTGATTTGCTCATTACTAAGTAATACTATACTTTTCGAATTTACTTGCGTTCACTTTCTTCAATTCGCTTTTTAATGCCCGCTTTGTTTCTCAATGTATTTCGCTCTATTTTCTTTCTCTACTCGCCATTCTTTCTCTTCAAGAGCTTAAGATTATCTTCGCTCCATGTCTACATTTGTTTTACTAACTTCAAGTTTTACTCGCTTTTACTTGCCTTTCGCTTTTTTTTGTGTTTTAGAAAAACTTGTGCACCTCCATCGACGTAACCAATACTTTGATGTTGCTCGCACTTCTTATTTGTTTTTTCGAACTGTACAAATGTTATTTATGGTCTTTGTGTAAGCCCTTTTATTTCGATCACCGTGGAAAGCATCTCTGGGGAAAAGGGTCTGGAAGGAAGAATAAAATTCTTGTTTCACTGTTCAGCTTCGCACTGCGCTTCAGACTTATTTTCAAAACGTTACACGTAAATCACTGAACACACATCGTTTCTTAATTCTAATCTATTTTAAAATATGAGGCTTTAAGCTATTATGAGTTAGCCAGAAAATTATCTAATTCGCCGAAAAATCAAACTCTCTTCAAAGGCGCGGTGATGACAGTGTTACTCTTTGACAATATTTGTAAGTCAGAATGAGAACAGATGCGATACTTTAAGCTTCAATCAGCTCTCCTTGCTCTAATTAGTTTATTAAAGAGAAGCTGTTTTCGATTGGGATTAGATTTCGCACTTTTCACGTCAACAAACAGTAATCAAGAGTTGAGCTCATTTCATTTCTGCTTTTTGAGATTTAAGAAAGGATTTGTATCATTTGTTCTAAGAATTATCACGATAACGATATGAAAACAAAGCCTTTGAGCGTATGAATTATTTTTGTTTTCGTTTTTGATTTTTTTTAGGACAGAAAAATTGGTTGAATTCGGTTAAAGCAAATGTTTTGAGGCTTTTAGTCGAATAAATTTTTTTATGGTCTGTGATAAAAACGTTTTAAAAATCGATATATCATGTAACTCAGTGCTATCGTGTCTTGTGTAGTTTGTACTTTTGCATTTGCCTAACATTATCGAACACTTATTCGCATTCTATTAACGCTTACATTTGCTCTTTCTGCATTCGTGTTTCTTATCTCGTCAAATTTCTTTGAAAATATGTTCTACACGTGAATTTGCGAAGGCTAAAAAACGTTCTGATATTTGACGTACTTTTTTCATTTGCTTTCAATAGCGATTCGAAACTTATATAATTCATAATTTAATTTACATATATAATATATCAACAGCGTTTAACAGTTTTGTCATTTGAAAAAGGTATGTAACAATCTTTATAATTTAAATCGAATTTTTATACAAATGCGAGCTCTTAATACAGTTCGAGGCAAAAATTCTGAAATTAAAAGCAATAAAATGATTTTGATTTCAATGCAGTTTTCTAAATTGACCAACTAGCGGTAACAAGTTGAGAATTGTTTTGTCATGTACTGTAGCTGTAACGAGTCAAAATTTTATAAACAGACTAGAGTTGTCCAAGAATTTAAATAACATCGGGATTATATGTAAAAAATATGAAGCGTACAAACTGAATCCGCACAAAAATTTATGAATGAAAAATTTAGAATAAAAATATTTTAAAAGCAAAGCTTGTCTTGTTTGAAAATAATATTTTATCTTGTGCATTAGCGCCTCATTTTTTAAATAATCTCAGATTTCTATTTGTTATGCTAAAAAATTTTTTACACTCCATCTATAACTCTCTTGCTGATTTTCAAACA